>LR551091.1:0-36166 GCA_900536415.3 Caenorhabditis sp. 38 MB-2015
AAAACAAATTCATGAATTGTAGATGATGTTTTTTGAAAACATCTGGATTTTCTGATGCTCCATTTTCAGGTTTGAAATTTACAGAAAAAATCAAGAGAGTTTCAGCGGAATTTTTTTTCAGCGGAATTTCAATTTTTTTCAAATATTAGAACTGGTGGGTTCGTAAAGCAAAAATCAAAAAATCCCAAATTTTTTCCATCAACCTTCTCTTGTCAGCAAAAAAAGCCCTAAACTCACTTGTTCTTCTTCTTCTTCTTCTTCTTTTTCGACTTGTTGTCCATTTTCAGCATCACTAGCCATTCTGTAAATAATAATTTATTTTTTGAAAACGAAAAAAACGAAAAAAAACATATTTTCAAATAAAGACGCTCAAGCTAAAAAAAATGCGTCAATCTCCAAATGGCGCGTTTTATGTGCGCTTTTTTCTGGTTTTAAAGATTTGGAAAAAATAGTGAGACATCTGACAAAACATTGTCCAAAAATTATTGATTAGTTTGATACTATAATTTTAGTAAACTGGTAATTTTGTAAAGTAGAATTTCAGTGCAGAAAGAAAGATGAAAAACAGCTGTCTCTTTCATGAAGATAAACATAGGGCACTGTCATTTGGAGTGTCGTTAACTGTCCCTTCCAGAAGGCAAATTTTCATTATGTTTTCAAGAAAGGATTGCCGATATTCAATTTATAACAAAGATTCTGAATTTCCACCGAAATTCTAACTTTGAAATTCAGAATTTTAGTTCAGAAGAGAAATGAAAATACATGTCCCTGGCTTAAGAATAAACCTAACGCAGTGTCATCTGGAATGTCGTGAACTGTCCCTTCTAGAGGGCTTTTGGACTATTTTCACTAGACTTTTGAAAATTATCTCAAATTTCAAATGTATCTGGTCCAATTTCTTCGAGTTTAAAAATGTTTTAAAGTACCTTGCTTCAAACGGTTAGAAAGAATCACGATTGTCGTGTTCTCCTTTCTCTTAGGAAATTTTTTGAGGTGCGCAATAAAAGGGAGAAGGTATTTGTGTGTTCCGAGATGTATCTAATATCCACTATTACTGTGAATCAGATCATTATCTGACTAATGGGTTATTATGTATCTACGTAAGAAGGCAATTACTGTCGGTAGGAACAAGAAAACCAGCGTGATGTTCAGAGTGATTCTAATTACACAGGTTCTCATGAGTTGTGCAATGAGATTCTGAACATCAGACATCAGAAACTTGTATTATTTAAGGAAAAATATCGATTTCGAGATAGTTCCTGAGTCAGATTGGACTCACAAGAGCTTCCAATTTGTGCTGTAAAAAAAGCTCTCCTGAGAATTCGAAAAAAAAACTTCGAAAAATCATAACTTGCCCCAAAATTGATGAAATTTATTGGTTAAAAAAGCGTTTTGTTTTCAAAATATCAAATTGAAAATGGAAAAACAGAAAATTTGAAAATTTTCGATAAAGACTTTCATCCATGTGTACTTCCAAAAGACCTCAATTTACCTCAATGATTTTTTGAAAGAGTTTTTGATGATGAACAACAAAATAAGAACATCGAATCCATGTTCGACGACAAAATGAAACTACAGTAACCGATCGGTAACGCGCTCTATTGATAATCTATGTGTTTGTTTTTTTTTCTACTTTAATTCATATAAATCGTTATCTGGGAAAACAGAAATTTGGACATTTTTTTCTGAAATTTTTTTCCTGGAGGTTCTGCCAAAGGTTTTTTGAGGCTGAATTGTCAGAAAAAAAATTGGGAAACATATTTTTTGAATTTTAAGAAAATTGAAAGTTTTCTGTATTTGGAAACAAAAAATCTTATAATTCGAAAAAAACGGTCGAAAAATCAATATATAAAAAAAACCGGTTGAACTTAACAAAAAAAATGGTTAAGTTTTTGGTACCAAAGGATTTCGGGTACCCCAAACATGATACCGATGTTCATTTTTCACCAAAAATGAGCTGATCCTGAGTTTTCCCCTATTTCAGGTCCAAAATTGAGTGACCCAGATTTCGATGAAATTTTCAGACAAAGGGTATTTGAGTATGGCAAACGTCATGGTAATGTTTATTTTGAATCAAAATAGAGTTTCACTCTAGTTTGTCAGTGTTTTAATTTCAAAATTAACTTGTTTTGGTCCGAAATTCAACAAAAAACATTTCAGAAAAGTCTGTGTCAGTCAGTTATAGGTTTAAAACAGGTACAAACTAGAATCAGGGCCACAATGAGCGCGGAAAGAAAATATCAAATCGAACCTCATGATAATTGGGCGTGTATTGGTATTCCGGATATAATGACACCTGTTGTTTTGCTTGACCTATTCCATGTTTTGCTAATTATTTTTGTTATCGCTTTCAAATCTTGATGGATATTAGTTAATTACTGTGACCTAGGTAGGTTTATTGTCAAACAGAAACATATGTGTCCAACAAAAATACTATATATGAATCAGGCAGAATTCAAAAATTAAAACCAAATCCATGTTCTATTCTCCAGAAATACAAACATTGACTTTTTTGCTCAAAATTTGTTCAATTTTGCTCCAGTCAAAAAATAATAACAGATGAAAACAATCAAAAAAACATTGACAAAATAATTATATTTGATCAGCAGATACATCCAATAACTATAAAATCTGGCAAGTTTTCATTGAACACAACAAAAACATGACTTGCGCTTGCGCCTTTAAAGCTCTCATTTTCACCTCAATCCTCATCCAAGGAGCATTTTCTTGCTCTTCTTCCATGTCTGAAGGACGTGAGTTCAAATTCTGTAATTCAGGCTGAAACTGAGATATTTTCAGCATGTGATGGAAGTACTATCTTATGTGCCACACAGGTTTGCGATACTTCTGCAGGAATGTGTTGTCCGGCTACTAGTACAAGTAAGTTGGGAAAATAACTTGGAAATTTCAAACCAGAATTTTTGAAAATTAAAATTTTGATAGACTTTATGATCCCTCGGGACTGAAATCCTCAAAAATTTAGGCTGAAACTGAGCTTAAAACTGGAAAAGGTTCTGATTCTGACAGAAAACTTCTGTCACTTGATATTTGTGCTTAAATCCATCTAGATCCTGGCTCCTATTTTAAAACTCGAAGATTTGGAGCTAGGCTCTTAGAATATAACCTTGAATTTGAAATTGTTAAAACCTAAGGTTGCAGATTAAGACCTGATTCTTCTGAAACCTGGGCTCATTCGGAAAAATTCTAGGTGTGAGACTTTGGGTCCAAAATCTTTAATACATCAAATTTTAATTTGAAAGTTGTAATAACCAATCCTTAGGTTCTTCAAGAACCGTTCTTGTTTTCTTTAAGTTTTACTTCAAATCTGAATTCAACAAGGATTAACTTCTTTGGGTTCTGAAAATATTATTCAGGGAATCTAAAGTGCGATTATTGCTAAAAACTTCTGATGCTTGAGCAAAAGAGCTGAGAATCCAGATATTGAATACGATGTGCTCCATAACGATCCAATTTCAGAGCACATGCTCTGGAACTGATAATTTGATATTGCTTTTGATTTCATAATTAAGCACCTGATTGAGCATGTTCTAATGTGCTCCGAAGTTGGAGTTCCATATGAGCACAGAAACATAAAATTTCAGGTTCTTCCTCATCAACCACCAGTTCCTCGAGCACCATCACATACAGCAATTGTCTCGACAAAATCAACCCATCCACCGGTGTCTCGGACTGTCCAAAACGTGCCTATTTATGCGATAACTCGGTCTACTATGATCTTATGACTTATCAATGCCCACATACCTGTGGAAGATGCAATTTGCTCACTTCTACAACTACTACTGCCTATAGTGGATAAATATCTCAATATTAAAAGTTGTGCACATTTTTTATTGTATTTATTTTTTTTGTGTATTTCACTGAGATCCATTGCTTGTTGATATATAAAATCAATATTTGTCGGATGATCTATGATTTTTCGGAGCTCAGAAAAGCGACAGATCGGCTCAGAATCAATTTAAGCTCCATCTCTGGAACCCCTACATGTTTCGAGTTAAATTAGATTTCAGATTTTGAGAGATTGGCTTCATTGTCCCCAAAAACCAACAAAATGAGCATTTTTTAGTGTCTTCAATGGGACTCGAAACAGACTAGCTTTGTTGTTGAGCTCTTGGAGCTTGATTCCTCATACATGGAAAGATCTGGGAATTGAGCTTGTCTTCTCAGGATATGTCGTGGAACTTCTAAATAACCCAATGTTCATAATAAATATATGTAAATAAATTACAAGTTTGATAATTAAGCTGATGTGGTGGCAGCAGTAGAAGTTGATGTTGAAGTTGAAGTTGATGTCGAGGTGGAAGTCGATGTCGACGTAGATGTTGATGTAGAACTTGGACATCTTCCACAAGTCTTTGGACATTGATAAGTCATCACATCATAGTAGACCGTATCATTGCAGAGATAGGCTCTTTTTGGGCAATCGGATACTCCGGTAGCCGGGTTCAGAAGGTCAATGCACCGATTTGAACGGGTTGTGAGCAAGTTGCATCTTCCACAAGTATGTGGACATTGATAAGTCATCACATCGTAGTATACTGTATCATTGCAAAGATAGGCACGTTTTGGACAATCTGAGACACCGGTTAAAGGATTCAGACGATCACGACAATGATAGTAGTTGACTGTGGTGGTAGTGGATGAAGAGGATGATGAGGAACCTGAAAAGAATTGAAATTAACACTGAAAATACAAATGTTCGAAAAACCATCGAAAACTAACAAAAATAGGACGTTATGCTATACAATAGTGTAACTTTTTGTCCTGAAAATATCTAGACAGTTTAATTTGCATAAAAATGAAAAATTTCAGCTTTTTCAGCAAATTTGCATTTTTTCTTTCACGACAAAAAGAAATGAAAAACTGACAGACAAAAAAAAATAATAAAACACGTGAAAATATTACGTGGGCTTGTTTTCATTCCATTTTTCTGTTTTTTTGTAAAGTATTTCCATGTTCTGAAAATTTCAGCCTAATTTTGAGGTTAAAAACAAATAAATATTCTAGTGTTCTTTTTCATACAGGATTACCCTCTAGTTAGGCCATAGCCCTCAAAAAAAAGAGGTTTTCTCACTTTCTAGCCTAAAACTTCGGAGTTGAAATTCGCGCATCAAAAATTGCGTTTGGCAAAAAATTATTACGGAGACTTGATCAGCGTCTCAAGATCTATAAAATCGTCGAAAAAGTCCATATTTTCCTGAAAACATTCCCTTATTAGAAGGTACTTGTGATGCTCCGAGTGGATGGAACAAATTTTCAGTTTGAGATGAAACTGGTCTCATTCGATAGAGCATTTCAGTTTTAGTGAAAGGTCAAAAGCATTTTATTGGTAACGCCCTGGTTGTTTGGAAAATAGCCTCCAAATTCGTACTGTTCGTACTCAAAGAGCCCTGATTGTCCTCCTGAAACCCTAAAACTCACTAGAACTAGTAGCCGGACAACATTGTCCTGCAGAAGTATCGCAAACTTGTGTCTGACATAAAATAGTACTTCCATCACATGCTGAAAATCCAAATTTAATGTAAAATTATCCAGATTCTTTTTGAGATTCAAACTCACGTCCTTCAGATTCCGAAGAAGAGCAAGCAAATGTGCTGTGAATGAGGAACGATGTGACAATAAAAGCTTTGAATGTAGAAGACATGGTGATGATGATGATGATGAGAATCCAAGGCTTCACAAGGTTTTATACTAATCTGGAGCAGTTGGTCAAACAGTTTCATCATTTTTGGACAATGGTCATGGGCGGAGCCAAGGATATAAAGAGCAGATAATCTGGGCTCATTTGTGAATTTTTGAATGGAAATGACCTCAGCTCTTTAGTATACACGATTTGGGACCGGAACCATCAAGGTTCCATATTTCGAGCACCATCGGAGCACAAAATTGTACATAGTTCCAGAGAAAATCAGGTTTCAGGACAGGTACCAACTTCTAGGCTTTGGCGCCCAATCGCTAAACCAGGGGTAACTGTCAAGAGCGGTGTATCGTTCATCCAATAATCCTTGTTTCAATGCCATAAAAACAAACATCGGCTTTCAAAAATTGCTCTAAATATATATCAAAAAACAAATAACAACAATCAAAAACAATAACAGTAGCAAAATAATTATATTTGAACAGCAGATACATCCAAATACTATTTAAAAAATTGTCTTTTTTTTCGATTTAACACATCGAAAGTTATGATTTCTCATGTTCTTCTTCTCACCTTGCTCCTCATAAATGGAGCATTTGCTTGTGATTCTTCGGTATCTGAAGGACGTGAGTTAGATTCGAATCTGAGAATCTGATGTAGATTCTGGATAAGCCTACAATTTCAGCATGTGATGGAAGTACACTTCTATGTCAGACACAGGTTTGCGATACTTCTGCTGGACAATGTTGCCCGGTTACAAGTACAGGTGAGTTGAAGAGAATTCTGGAGCTCAAGCTAGATTTCAGGCTCAGGACTGAACTGGGACCCAAATAGAATTGGAATTAACGTTCTGAAAAATTGAGGCTCCGGGACATTAGATTTTGGCGATGTTTATTTTTCACCAAAAAAGAGCTCCACCTGAGTTTTTCCCTATTCTAGGTCCAAAATTGAGTGACCCAGATTTCGATAAAATTTTCAGACAAAGGGTTTTCGAGTATGGTAAACGTCATGGTGATGTTCATTTTGAACCAAAATAGGATTAAACTCGAGTTTGTACCTGTTTCAAGACCAAAATTAACTTGTTTTGGTCCGAAATTCAACAATAAACATTTCAGAAAAGTCTGTGTCAATTAGTTATAGACTTAAAACAGGTACAAACTCGAGTGAAACTCTATTTTGGTTCAAAATGAACATTATCATGATGTTCGCCATACTAAATCGAAATCTGGGTCACTCAATTTTGGACCTAAAATAGGGGAAAACTCAAGTGCAGCTCCTTTTTGGTGAAAAATGAACATCACCATCATGTTTAACGTACCCGAAAACTTTTGGTACCAAAATCTCAACCATTTTTTTTCGACAGGTGTCGAAATGTTCGGTTTCGGAATGTCCCGGAGCGAAATTCCAAGTTTGAGCTCAAAATGTTGAAAAGTGAGCACTTTGCTCAGAACCCATTAAAATTCATAAATGTTCGGTATTGAATCCTATTTTTACCAATTTTGAAGCTCTTTTTAACTATAAAATATTGATCAGAAGTCAGTTCATAATTGGGAAAACCAAAAAAAGAAAGTGAGAAAATGGAATAAAATCGAAAAAAAAATCGGCAAGGCCAAAATGGGCTGAAATTGAATCCTATGGCTATTTAGTGAATTATTTTCCTGTTAGGGATAAATTGATGACAGGTTTATATATGCTGAAAATGACGGTTATTTTGAGTTAATATGACAATTTTCCCAATTATGAAACGGTTTAGCAACTATCTTATTTTTAGGAACAACTCCGGATCTCGATTACAAATCTTGAAGATTTTTGAACCTCCAGCTCAATCCTGAGCTGGAGGTTTTCACAAGTTCACAACATTTCAGGCACTTCAACAACAACCACTACTTCCGCCACCACAGCCAGTTCCATTAATTGCCTCGACAAACTCAACCCATCCACCGGTGTGTCTGATTGTCCAAAAAGCGCCTATCTTTGCGATGATTCCACCTACTACGATGTCATGACCTATCAATGTCCACATACTTGTGGACGATGCAACTTGCTCACCACAACCGCGCATCATGGGTGCATCGATCTTCTGAATCCTTCTACTGGATTGTCTGATTGCCCAAAGAGATCTTATCTTTGTGATGATTCGGTGTACTATGATGTGATGACTTATCAATGTCCAAAGACTTGTGGAAGATGTAACAGTACTTCGACTTTCACCACTTCGACATCTACTTCGACCTCGACTTCAACTTCAACATCTACTTCTACATCAGCTACAACTTCTGCATAATTGTAGCTTTCTGTTAAATATACTTACTTGGATATAAATTGGGATTTTTAAAAGCGTTTTATTTTTTATAGCGAAAAATCCTGAACAAACAAAAATCAAGCTCTTTGTTTCAATATAATAGGTGTTGAAATAGGGTCTAGATGAGATTGTTACAGTAAGAAATGGACCCCTATAAAGGTGAGGCCTAGATGGGACTCAGAAAAAAACTAGGAACTGTAAAATATGAGCCCAGCTCTTAGAAAGGCTCATTTTTATAGATTTTTTTCAGGATTACTGTAATTTTTAATATATTAGCCAAACGCTACAAGAATCAAGATATGATATTCAAAATAGACTAGGAACCTTAAAAGATGAACCAAAAAGGAGCCCTCAAAAAGTATCATTTTTTTCTGGTAATTTCTAAAAAAGTTATTGGTTCTAGAAAAACTACGTGAAGGTCCCAAAAGTACTGTAATCTCTACATATTTCCAGAATCTTATGATCAACAAAAAATTACAAAGTCCATTGTTCATTCCAGACCCCACCCCTTTTACCAAATGTCCAAAGAATGTTACTATTTTGAATTATTTGAACAGCTGATATCCAACGGCTCAATTATTCCTATATAAATCATGTAGAACATGAAATCAACATCCAGAAAATCATGATTTTTGCCTTCAAATCTCTTATTTTCACCTCTTTCCTCATTTATACCACGTTTGCCTGTGATTCTTCGGTATCTGAAGGACGTGAGTTAGAATCTCAAAATGATTCTGGATAATATCAGAAATAAATTTTAAGCATGTGATGGAAGTACTATAACATGTCAGACACAGGTTTGCGATACTTCGGCAGGACAATGTTGCCCGGCTACTAGTACTAGTAAGTAACATGAGAATCAGGCTTGTGTAGAACCGGAACCAAAACTTTTTCTGAAATTCCGAAACTTGTTTTGCTTTTTTCTGGAATTTCTAGATTTTTTTTTCAAAAAAGTTTTTGATGTAAAAAAATAGATACTGTGATTTTCAGTGGAGTTTCTTCACAATTTACTCGTTTTTTTTAAATCTCAACATAATTTATAACAAAAAATCGATACAGTTCTGTTAAATTTCATCTGCATCAAAGGTTCGGGAAAGTTCTGGATGTTCCAAACTATTTTTTCGAAACAAAATTTGAGGTCCCGAGAGTTCCGAAAGCTTAGGAACTGCTCGGAACCAAAAAAGTACTGAAAAAATTGGATTTTTCTGAAAATTCAGGGTTTTTTCTTCAAATTTTGAAGTAAAAGGATTGGTTTCCTTGCGTTTCAAAAATCCCGAAAAATGTTCGGAACTATTTTCCGGAACTGCTTCTTTCCGACTTCATGATTCGGAACGGATATGGAGGTTCCAAAAGGCTGGTTCCGCACAAACCTGATCGGAACTAGACATTTTCCAGGTTCCTCATCATCATCTTCATCCACTACCACCACAGTCAACTACTATCATTGTCGTGACCGTCTGAATCCTTTAACCGGTATCTCAGATTGTCCAAAAAGAGCTTACCTCTGCAATGATACTACCTACTTCGATGTGATGACTTATCAATGTCCACATACTTGTGGAAGATGCAACTTGCTCACAACTCGTTCTCATCGGTGCATCGACCTTCTGAACCCGGCTACCGGAGTATCCGATTGCCCGAAAAGAGCCTATCTCTGCAATGATACTGTCTACTTTGATGTGATGACTTATCAATGTCCAAAGACTTGTGGAAGGTGTAGAAGTTCTACTTCCACATCAACATCAACATCTACTTCCACATCGACTTCAACATCTACATCAACTTCTACTTCTGCAACCACTTCTGCGTAAGAAATGTACGTTCTGTTCTGTTAAATCTGTTTCTACATACATACTTATATAAACTTGAGTTTTTTTTCTAATTTCTCGCACATTATCATTTTACAAGATTTCAAATCTCATAATGTACAGGGTGTTTCATAATTAGTGTTACCTACGGCAAGCTTTATATCTCCAGACAAGAAGGGCCGAATATGGGGCAATGATTCTTCCTCTAGTGTTTTTTCCTCTAATGTACTTCGTTCCGATTATGATTCTTCCCAGTTATGATTCTTCCTCTAAATTTCTCCTAATGTTTTTCGTTTGGATATCAATTTTCATAAGATTTTTTTGGATGTCAGTTGACGCTCAAATTTTAAATTTTCAGTTTTTCGAATTTTGATACTGACTTTTACTGTTATAACCTACATTAGAGCCATTTAAAGTTATCAATCGAAATTCATACAAATATGCCAACAATCCATGAAAACTGAGCCTAAGCTTGAAAAATAGCAAGGTTTTTAACTCAAAATTAATCTGAAAAAATCCTGAAAATAAAACGCCCTTTCAGTACACTATACAAATCTAAGAATTCACCAAAAGTTTCCCATTTTTCACCTAGGCTTTTTTCAGCGAAATGAGAAAATATTAATCTGCTCCTTTTTTCTAACTTGACTTCTTTCAGCAGATACTTTCTTACCACTGGCTTCATAAGAATTAAATTTCACAAATTTACCTTAAAACTTAGAGTCTGAACTGAAATCCGAAAAAAAAATCTTATGAAAATTGATATCCAAACGAAAAACATTAAGAGAACTCTAGAGGAAGAATCATAACTGGGAAGAATCATAATCGGAACGAAGTACATTAGAGGAAAAACACTAGAGGAAGAATCATTGACCCGAATATGACCAGATTTAGCAGTAAACTATTTGAACGTTACTAGAACGTAAATTAATACATAGTTGTCGAATATAATTTTCCGCTCGAGAGTAACGGTTCTCAGAAAAAAAATTTCAAATTGTCGGAGGCACGAATGTTTTTCAGACCCAAATCGTCAGAACCGTTGAGTAGGAATTTTTCAAATGCATAAAGATTGTATAGGTTATGTGCATAGACCTTCTGGGTAAAAGGCCATTTTGAAGGTGTGGTTGATGCAGAAAATCTGTCTTCCAAACAACTTTTTCTCTTCTTATCTTCAAATAATCAATTTTCGCCTTGTTGGCAAGTACTGAAATTTTTCGAACGTTTTTTGAATTCAAATGAACACAAATATCACAGAAAAGTGCCAGTTGCAAATATTTTTATTTTTTTTTATCGGTTTTGGCACCAAAAACAACAAAAAATAGCCTTTTTCATTGTTTCGACTAAAATCCTCACAGAAAATGAATAAAGCATAGTTTAACGAATTTTCGTGTTCGAATAGCCACTATGATGATTTCTCAAAAAGTTCCGAGGGTTTTGTCGACTCTTGTTTGCCTAACTAGGAGAAGTCTTTATTGAAATGAAATATCCGTGAAGTGCGTGCCACGACAAAATGTGTTCGCATTGATCATTGTGAGAGTCGTTTTAAGATACTTTGACCATTTTTCAATGTCGATTTTATCAGATAAAGACATTTTGAAAACTTTCTCATTTCGGAAAGTGATCATGCAGTTCAAATTTTGTGTTCTAACTGTGCCTAAACTTTAGTATTTAACGTTGTAACAACGTTCTGATCATAGTGCGTCATGAAAACCCCGATACAGCGGTCTAAAAACTAAAAATCATGACTTGAAACTTTCTAGGCAAGTTAATTATGACCTAAAAAATGAGGAAAAAAAATTATACGGTTACTTTTCGCTCCCGAGGTTTGTAATTCTCAATGTAAATTAGGTAACACTATTTATGAAACACCCTGTACATACAGTAGCTATCAAAATTTCACACCGCTTTCGTTAAATCGTCATATCTCAGCTCAAAATGGTCCGTTTGGCCCCATATTTCGCACTATAATGCCCAATGATATCAGTAATGTGCTCCAGTTGTTGTGAGACGATTTCTGAAAAAAAAAACCTGCAAAAAAATGGCTCTGTATCATGTGTTACGAGATATTCCAACACAGAAACTTTTAACGTTTTTCCCGCAAGTTAGGGGTTTATCGAGTTTTTTGACTCAAATTTTTTTATTTTCTCCCAATTATTCTTTTTTTTTTTTAATTTCTCATACATATCCCATACCAAAAACTGATTTGCAGTTCTTGATATTTTTTTTTCTGTTCGTATCTTCCAACTGTGTATTTGTTTGTTGTGTTGGAACATGTAACAATGTTCTCTGAACGTGGCTCAGATTGATTTTTCTGTTTTTTTTGTCCTTTATGGATTTGTTCTTATTATATTATAACCCAATTTATACAATATAATTACAGAAAACAAGCTTAGGCAGTAGTGGTAGCTGCAGTAGAAGAAGATGATGAGGAAGAAGATGAGGATGATGAGGATGATGATGAGGAGGAAGAGGATGATGAGGAGGATGATGATGTGTGACGATGATGATGACATCTTCCACAAGTCTTTGGACATTGGTAGCTCATGACTTCGAAGTAGACTGGATCATCACAGAGATAGGCTCTTCTTGGACAATCAGAAACACCGGTCAATGGATTGAGAAGATCGATACAACGATGAGAACGGGTAGTCAACAAATGACATCTATGACAGGTATGGGGACATTGATAGGTCATTACATCGTAGTAGATCGCATTGTCGCAAAGATAGGCACGTTTTGGACAATCGGACACACCGGTAAGAGGATTCAGACGATCGTGACAACGATGATGATGGTAGGAGGTGGTACTAGAGGATGATGATGAACCTGTAAGGACCGTAACTTCAAGAAGTCCAGTAATACTTGAAACTTACTAGTACTTGTACTCGGACAACATTGTCCTGCTGAAGTATCGCAAACCTGTGTCTCACATAAAATAGTACTTCCATCACATGCTGAAAATCCCTTTTTAATCTGGGCTATTCAGAATTTCAACTCACGTCCTTCAGACACCGAAGAATCACAAGCAAATGTGCTGTAAATGAGGAAAGAGGTGAAAACCAATGCTTTGAATGTACGAGACATGATGATGTACTGGATGAGGATTCCATGTTTCACATGGTTTTTATATACTAAATCAAAGTAGCTGTTCAAATAATTCAAAATAGAAACATTCTTTGCACATTGGCATGGACAATGGACATGTTAGTAGTATAATGTTGTTTTTGTTGATTTTTGGATTATGAAAAGTGGTTCGGATCTTTGTGAATAGTAAATCTAGTGATAATGCATATCTAACTATTTGATGAAGATAGGAAAAAGGAACAAAATTCTGCAAATGAATAGAAATTTGGTTCACACCTGTTTCCATTTTCCAATTTTGAATTTCCAATGAGTGAAATATTCCAGATTTCTTGAATTCATTTAAGGGGTACGTTAAGTTCGAGCTACAAAAAAGTAAACCCCTATCCTATAAAAAGTGATATTTTCTTTCAACGTGTATACATAATTCTGAAGCTTTTTGACAGAGTTCTTCAACTTTTTTTCATATAATTTGTTATCTGACACCTTTTCTCAGGAAGTTAGCCGTAAAAGCAAAAATAATTCATATGTATTGTTCAAAATTTTGAGATACCTTTGATTGCTAGAAAACTTTGAATTATTGTTATGATTAGAAGTTTGATCTTTTTCAAGTGTTATGTGAAGAACCCAGTTCATTCAAGTACAAACGGAATAAAATTAAATTCTGGGAAAAGTTGAAACAGTAATGTTTGAACTATGACATCTCTGAAAAATAACTCTCTTTTTTTTGCAGTTCTGGTCAATAAATAGTCAAGTTTCATTTTTTACTCATACTTTCGATATTAGTTTTGATAACTTGAGACTTATATCAGTTCATTTTCTAATTCAGTTTTTTTGTTACATTATTTGCCTGCTTGTCAAGAAATGTACATATTTCAAAAAAAAAACTATTTCGGATAATTATATTAAAACCCACTTCATGCAAGTATAGTATACAGAAAAAAAAATATATCGACAGAACTGGTGGCAGCTATAGAAATGTTCGTATTTATTTTCTCTTTCTTCTCAGTTTTTGAAAATTCTTGTATTTGAATTCCAATAGTCTTCATAGTTTTTTTGTTTAATAATATATCAAGTTGAATCATTCAATTTTTTACTCTTGTTTAATCTCATGAAAATTTGATCGACAAAAATAACCTTTTTAAGAACTTTATTTGAAAACCCAGTTTATACAAGTATATCATTTAGAAAAAAACAATTAGGCAGTAGTGGTAGCTGCAGTAGAAGAAGATGATGAGGAAGAAGATGAAGAGGATGATGAGGATGATGATGAGGAGGAAGAGGATGATGAGGAGGATGATGATGTATGATGGTGATGATGACATCTTCCACAAGTCTTTGGACATTGGTAGCTCATGACTTCGAAGTATACTGGATCATCGCAGAGATAGGCTCTTCTTGGACAATCAGATACTCCGGTCAATGGATTGAGAAGATCGATACAACGATGAGAACGGGTAGTCAACAAATGACATCTGTGACAGGTATGGGGACATTGATAGGTCATCACATCGTAGTAGATCGCATTGTCGCAAAGATAGGCACGTTTTGGACAATCGGACACACCGGTAAGTGGATTCAGACGATCATGACAACGATGATGGTGATAGGAGGTGGTGCTAGAGGATGATGATGAACCTGTAAGGACCGTAACTTCAAGAAGTCCAGTAATACTTGAAACTTACTAGTACTTGTACTCGGACAACATTGTCCCGCAGAAGTATCGCAAACCTGTGTCTCACATAGAATAGTACTTCCATCACATGCTGAAAATCCCTTTTTAATCTGGGCTATTCAGAATTTCAACTCACGTCCTTCAGAAACCGAAGAATCACAAGCAAATGTGCTGTAAATGAGGAAAGAGGTGAAAACCAATGCTCTGAATGTGGAAGACATGATGATGTACTGGATGAGGATAAGAATTCTAGTCGCCACATGGTTTTATACCAAATGAGAACACCTGTTCAAATATTTCAACAGCAAAAAAACATAATTCGGACATTGAATAATGACCATTATCTTGTTTTAGTGTATTGGTACCTGATACACAAACTCAGGATAAGGTACCGGCAAAAAATGAAGTCAGAGTAGAATATGAAATTGTGTTTCTTTGAGAAAAAAAATATATCAATGTCCACTCACAAAAAAAAAACAAGATCACGTTCATTTTTCAATGTTCAAAGAATGTTGCTATTTTTAAATATTTGAACAGCCGGACTCATTTAGTATATAAAAACCATGTGGCGACTAGAATTCCTCATCCAGTAAATCATCATGTCTTGTACATTCAAAGCATTGGTTTTCACCTCTTACCTCATTCATATCACATTTGCTTGTGATTCTTCGGTTTCTGAAGGACGTGAGTTGAAATTCTGAATAGCCCAGATTAAAAAGGGATTTTCAGCATGTGATGGAAGTACACTTCTATGTGAGACACAGGTTTGCGATACTTCTGCGGGACAATGTTGTCCGAGTACAAGTACTAGTAAGTTTCAAGTATTACTGGACTTCTTGAAGTTATGATCCTCTCAGGTTCATCCTCTTCCTCAAGTACCACCTCCTACCATCATCATCGTTGTCACGATCGTCTGAATCCACTTACCGGTGTGTCCGATTGTCCAAAACGTGCCTATCTTTGCGACAATGCGATCTACTACGATGTAATGACCTATCAATGCCCCCATACCTGTCATAGATGTCATTTGTTGACTACCCGTTCTCATCGTTGTATCGATCTTCTCAATCCATTGACCGGAGTATCTGATTGTCCAAGAAGAGCCTATCTCTGTGATGATCCAGTCTACTTCGAAGTCATGAGCTACCAATGTCCAAAGACTTGTGGAAGATGTCATCATCACCATCATACATCATCATCCTCCTCATCATCCTCTTCCTCCTCATCATCATCCTCATCATCCTCTTCATCTTCTTCCTCATCATCATCTTCTTCTACTGCTGCTACCACTACTGCCTAATTTTTTTTTCTGAATGATATACTTGTATAAACTGGGTTTTCAAATAAAGTTCTTAAAATGGTTATTTTTGTCGATTAAATTTTCATGAGAAAAAAAAAGAGTAAAAAATTGAAAAATTCAATTTGACATATTTTATCAACAAAAAAACTATAAAGACTATTAGAATTCAAATACAAAAATTTTCAAAAACTGAGAAGAAAGAAAAAAATGATTCAACCTGGTTGATCTATAATCCTTATTTACAGATGATATAGTTCCAAAAAAGTTCAGAATTTAACAAAAAAGCCTTTTTGCTTCATTGTGAATATTTACGTCTAGTTTTTTTGCAATCACGACAAAAAATTACAGCGTCTGAGCAACTTTGTAATACGGATATTTTTTTCTCTCACAGGCAAAAAAAAGTATCTTTTTTTACCACGGTTTTTTAAGGCGGTGTTTGCACACAATTGCGCGAAATTCAAAATTGACTTTTTTTTGTTTTCTTGTTCCAGTTGAGTGTAAATAAGACTAACAGACAAAAAGAAGTCATTGTGGGAAGTGGGAGAGACTGGCATAACATAAACTGGCACATTTTACGACCTGACAGAAAGAATATTCCATGTTTCACAAAATTTGGCAAAAAAATGGAAAAATAACGTTTTATGTGTAATCTGAACAGTTTTGGAGAAAGATTTTAGTGTATTGGTTATAAATCGGAATATATTCTTTATTTTCCACACCAAATCAACAAGTTTGCGGATATTTAGCCAATAATATCATGAAATATTTTAAAAATTTTTAAAATATTGTCCCGAAAACTGTGTGGCAAGAGCGCACATTTAGTGTGCGGACCATTGCCATTTTCAGACACGACAAACTCCTCCCATTTTTGCAGAAACATGTTTTTTATTTTGGGAAAGTCCGTAACTAATTTTTTCTGAAGAAAAAATACTTTTTTTTTCACTGTGTCTCTCGAGAAAATAGAAATTTTTTTAAATGTGTTCTACTCGTTGAAAACTCATGAGCAGATGAACAAAAATATTTTACAAACTAGAAAAATTTATTTCCAGCTGTCTAGGTGTCTTTAACTAAAACTTCAAGTTCTACACTTTGTCTATATGTATTTGTATGAATCGGGTGTTCAACTTCAGAACTATTGAACAGCTCTACCTAAACATCCATAACATATGTACATTCAATCATAGTTCAAGATCTAACTATATGTACATCTGAAACAGTCTGATAATCCAACGTATCTTTAACAAATTATCACGATTTTCTACCAGTCAAAAATAATACAAAACTATACAATTATTTGGACTGATCCTTTTACAGCAATGAGAAATTCTTCAAACAGAGCCGGAAGCTTGAGATATAAAAATCAGTTAGTATTTCAATAAAACTCTAACTTCCCTTACACGACATCATTCTGAGATGTTAAATCAGCTCAGTTCTCAATCTCAAGCCAAGTCTGACGAGTATCCTGATCCGCTATTTCCTACTCCCATCACTTATACGTAGTTATCACTTCTGTTACGGTTTACTATAAACATCAGAACCACTTTTCATAATCCAAAAATCAACAAAAACAACATTATACTACTAACATGTCCATTGTCCATGCCAATGTGCAAAGAATTTTTCTATTTTGAATTATTTGAACAGCTACTTTGATTTAGTATATAAAAACCATGTGAAACATGGAATCCTCATCCAGTACATCATCATGTCTTGTACATTCAAAGCATTGGTTTTCACTTCTTTCCTCATTTACAGCACATTTGCTTGTGATTCTTCGGTGTCTGAAGGACGTGAGTTGAAATTTTGAATTGTCTAGATTAAAAAGAGATTTTCAGCATGTGATGGAAGTACACTTCTGTGTGAGACGCAGGTTTGCGATACTTCTGCGGGACAATGTTGTCCGAGTACAAGTACTAGTAAGTTCCAAGTATTACTGGACTTCTTGAAGTTACGGTCCTTACAGGTTCATCATCTTCCTCAAGTACCACCTCCTATCACCATCATCGTTGTCATGATCGTCTGAATCCTCTTACCGGTGTGTCCGATTGTCCAAAACGTGCCTATCTTTGCGACAATGCGATCTACTACGATGTAATGACCTATCAATGTCCCCATACCTGTCATAGATGTCATTTGTTGACTACCCGTTCTCATCGTTGTATCGATCTTCTCAATCCATCTACCGGAGTATCAGATTGTCCAAGAAGAGCCTATCTCTGCGATGATCCAGTATACTTCGAAGTCATGAGCTACCAATGTCCAAAGACTTGTGGAAGATGCCATCATCACCATCATACATCATCATCCTCCTCATCATCCTCTTCCTCCTCATCATCATCCTCATCATCCTCATCTTCTTCCTCATCATCATCTTCTTCTACTGCTGCTACCACTACTGCCTAATTGTTTTTTTTTCTATATGATATACTTGTATAAACTGGGTTCTAAATGATTCGCTCTGAAAATTTTATAGCTTCGAACCACAAACAGCCAGTTTGATTGTGATCAAAATCACGAAAACCTAGAAAAAAAGGCTCAATTTGAAAACCAAAAAAAATTGACATTAATTCGATTAAAAAGAAAAAAGAGCATGACAAATATGAGCCAAATTTCCAAAAAAAGCTGTTTTTTCAAGAGTACATGGACTAACAAGGTATGGTAAGAAGAAATAATTAAGAAAAAAAAAGAAGATAAATTTTGAATTTTTCAAAATCAAAGTTCAGGTATTCATTCAAATGATGTTAACAACGCCAAATAAAAATCTGAAATAATTTTTAGATACCAGAAGGCCAGAAAAAGAACTCGGATGTTGTTGTTCGAAAAGCTAACAATTGTTTAGGTCAATTAGCTCAAAGACGAGGACTCGGCAAGTTGCTCTCAAAAGAAAGAGCCCATTTTTAGGTACAACTCTCAAAGGATTTCGAACCGAAAACGAATAGCCACGTTGAAAGTTTCCAAATTTCTTTTTTTCAAATAAAGTTTTATCGAAAACTAGACTTTTAAGTTAAAAAATCCTTTGAGGGTTGTACCTCGAAAAAATGTGCTCATTCTTCCAAGAGCAACTTGCCATTTCCTTCTTTGAGTTTGATTTTAGGTCTGATTTTGTACCCATTTATTCAAACACACTTCACCACAATAAACATTTCAATATATTTCAAAATTTCTAATAATTAGGGCTTTGAAAAATGTGCACATATAAAGTAAAAATTTTAATTTTAAAAACCAGATGGGCTTTGAATGGAAGAATAAGCAATTTCACACAAAATGGTTCCAAAGTGTAGGCCGGCCCGTGGGCCTAAAAAGAAAAAGGTTACACCTTGTAGGAACAAGGATAAATGATATTTCTTATGAGAGGATTCTATGCTTCACAAGGCTTTTATACAAAATGAAACCGGCTGTCCAAATAATATAAACAATCTTTAGACACTGAAATGGATTTTGGTCTTTTGTTTTTTGTTTGTTTAATTTTTCGAATGTTGTGGTTTTTGTACTGTAATTTATTTTTAGTATCTCCTCTAAATCATGCAGGCGATGTAAGAAACCAGGTCGTTTTTATCATGCTCAGAAGTTTGCATCATAACTAGTTCATTCAGACAGGACTAGAAATTAGAACTTCCATAGTGAATGAAAAAGATCCCAGCAGTTGAGATGATTTCTTTGATCACATAACTCTGATATTATATTTAATTTGAATCAGTTCCATGTTAAAATTGTGAAATTCATTTTTTCAGTTCTATGTACACAGTATACTACCATCAGACTACATACATTTTTTTTGTTGAAACCCCAACAAAGAAAAAACAAAAGAGCAAGCCTGTACTAACATTTTAGTGTCTAAAGATTGTTACTATTTTATATTATTTAGACAGCCGATCTCATCTAGTATAAAAATCATGCAAATTCCAGAATTCTCATCCAGCTCATCATGTCTTGCACCTTCAAAGCTCTCTTTTTCACCGCATTCCTTGTCTATAGCGTATCAGCTTGTGATACTTCAGTTTCTGAAGGACGTAAGTTAGAATTTTATGTAGATTCTGGATAGGTTTATATTTTCAGCATGTGATGGAAGTACTATTTTATGTGCTACACAGGTTTGTGATACCACTGCTGGACAATGTTGTCCAATCACAAGTACTAGTAAGTTCCATGAGGACCAGTATTCAGAAAACGGTTAATTTTCTTAGGCTCATCATCCTCGTCATCTACCACTACCACAGTTTCATCAACAAGTTGCCTTGATCGCCTGAATCCATCAACCGGTGTCTCAGATTGTCCAAAACGTGCCTATCTTTGCAATGATACAGTATACTACGATGTGATGACTTATCAATGTCCACATACTTGTGGAAGATGCAACTTGCTCACAACCCGTTCTTCTGCATGTATCGACCTTCTGAATCCATTGACCGGAGTATCTGATTGTCCAAAAAGAGCTTATCTCTGTAGTGATTCGGTCTACTATGATGTTATGAGTTATCAATGTCCAAAGACTTGTGGAAGATGTTCTACTTCGACGTCAACATCGACTTCCTCCTCAACATCGACGTCAACTTCAACATCTACATCTACATCCACTACTGCTACCACAACTGCCTAATTTTGTCTTGTGTTGTTTTATTTATACATATATGTACTTTTATAAACTGGGTTTTAATCTAACTAGTCTTTTTTTTTTACAATTTTGAGTTTCGAACTTCTTGTTCAAAATTAAATGAACCTTTCCTTCTATAGTTCTTACAAACAACTGTTCCGTTTTAATTTTCGAGAAATGTTTAAATTTACGTTTTGAAAATGCAAAATTTCTGAGTTTTTTTTTTTTAAATAGAGTTCACGTGAGAATAATTCGCTGAAAATATTTTATATTATCAAAAAAAATATTCGTGTATTTCCAAATTAAATGATCCGGCTTGGTCCGTTCTGGAAATCAAAAACCCAAAAAGCACATTCCTAGTTCTGAGACTGGTATCATGTCTATTTTAGATTTTTTGAAAAACATCTGAAAATAATATTTTGGATCTTGGGTTGTTGTTTGAGACCATGATCCTAGGCCTGAGTTTGAATTTAACTGAAGCTCATCTGCTTCAGAATCTGATCATACTCCAGGCTGAATACTGAGTACTCGTTTTGGATTTCTGATCATCTTGGATCGTGATCAAAAACAATTCCACTAAGGTTTTCGACAAAACCAACGGAGAGAAGATCAAAACTTCATAACATACTTCAAATGCCAACCAAACAGTCAGAATACAGTCTAGTTTAGATACATACATAACAAAAAAATGAATAAAAAGAGGGAACTTTAAATTGAAATCAACGTTGCAGTCGATGTTGATCTTGAAATAGAACCACGAAATCTTCCACAAAGAGCCCAAGAAATGTTTTTGTACTATCAGAAAGTTATCATCTTAAAATCCTGTTTCAAATCAACTCAGCGAAAAAGATCGTATATCGCATCATACTACATACATTTTTTTTTGTTGAAACCCCAACAAAGAAAAAACAAAAGAGCAAGCCTGTACTAACATTTTAGTGTCTAAAGATTGTTACTATTTTATATTATTTAGACAGCCGATCTCATCTAGTATAGAAATCATGCAAATTCAAGAATTATCATACAAAAAATCATGTCTTCTACCTTCCGAACTCCTATTTTCACCACATTCCTTGTCTATAGCGTATCAGCTTGTGATACTTCAATGTCCGAAGGACGTTAGTTAGACATCCGGATTCAGGCTTCTCCTAAAATTTAATTTTCAGCGTGTGATGGAAGTACTATTCTATGTGCCAAACAGGTTTGCGATTCCACTGCTGGACAATGTTGTCCAATTACAAGTACTAGTAAGTTCCATCAGGATCAGAATTCAGAAACCTGTTACATTTTTCAGGTTCATCATCTTCATCATCTACCACTACCACAGTATCATCAACAAGTTGCCTTGATCGCCTGAATCCAGCTGCCGGTGTCTCAGATTGTCCAAAACGTGCCTATCTTTGCAATGATACAGTATACTACGATGTGATGACTTATCAATGTCCACATACTTGTGGAAGATGCAACTTGCTCACAACCCGTTCTTCTGCATGTGTCGACCTTCTGAATCCATCAACCGGAGTATCTGATTGCCCAAAAAGAGCCTATCTCTGTAGTGATTCTGTCTACTATGATGTTATGAGTTATCAATGTCCAAAGACTTGTGGAAGATGTTCTACTTCGACGTCAACATCGACTTCCTCCTCAACATCGACGTCCACTTCAACATCTACATCTACATCCACTACTGCTACCACAACTGCCTAATTTTTCTAATTAATTTTCCCAAATAGTGTCATTCGGGATGAGCCCAATTCTTTTCATTAAGAAGCTAACAGGTTGCTCGTTTAAAATCAGAAAATGAAAGATGAGAATATAGAAGTCATTGAGCAAATAATCATGTGAATCAAGTGAAAATAGTTTTCGGACATTTTTTTATTTTCTAACAAGGGAGGTTCGCGAACTGTTACTTTCAACTTTTTCTAAAAATTTGTACACTTATAGAGTTTGACCTCCTGATCATCATGGTATAATTTTTATCCGCCGGAAATTTTTGTGAAAAATGTTATGAATTTTTTAACATTTTCCCATTACAGTTTATATATGTTATAAAATAATAACAGAACAGTAAATAAATGATTTNTTTTGTACTCACGTGAACATTTTTCAAAGGTAAATGCCTCATTTTTTCCTTCGAAAATGGTCATGAAAAAACGTTGATCTTTCATAACTTTCTTCACAAAACTTTCCGGCGGATAAAAATATAGCATGATGATCAGGAGGCCGAACTTAATAAGTATGCAAATTTTGAGAAAAAGTTGAAAGTAATAGCTCGCGAACCTCCCTTGTAAACAAATCAAACTCGTTGGTTCAAATGAAATGGTCTGCCCAAGGGCGGTCCGGTTGGATCCCTTAAGTTTTGTCCATCGCGACATCATTCTCTAATTTTTCTGTAGAAATTCGCAAAGTTTCAAATGTTGGAACTTGTTTATTCTTCTTTTTTTTTAACCCAATTTTGTCAAGGACCCACATATTGTTTCAAGACCTTTATATGTACTTCTTTGGGATTTTTGTACTGTGATAGAACCTTTGAATGTTATAATAATACTGAAATCCTAAAATCAAAATTTCCAAATCTGAAAAATCTATGAACAAACATTGAATACAACCCAGTTTATATAAGTATATGAATAAATAAACCAAAACAAGGCAAAAAGTTAGGCAGTTGTGGTAGCAGTAGTGGATGTAGAAGTAGATGTTGATGTTGAAGTGGATGTCGAGGAGGAAGTCGATGTTGACGTCGAAGTAGAACATCTTCCACAAGTCTTTGGACATTGATAACTCATAACATCATAGTAGACAGAATCACTACAGAGATAAGCTCTTTTTGGGCAATCAGATACTCCGGTTGATGGATTCAGAAGGTCGACACATGCAGAAGAACGGGTTGTGAGCAAATTGCATCTTCCACAAGTGTGTGGACATTGATAAGTCATCACATCGTAATACGTAGTGTCGTTGCAAAGATAGGCACGTCTTGGACAATCGGAGACACCGGTTAAAGGATTCAGACGATCACGACAATGATAGTAGTTGACTGTGGTGGTAGAGGATGAAGATGAGGATGATGAACCTGAATATTATAAATTTTCTAAAATCGCATGATCCTCATGGAACTTACTAGTACTTGTAATTGGACAACATTGACCAGCAGTGGTATCGCAAACCTGTGTGGCACATAAAATAGTACTTCCATCACATGCTGAAAATATATTTCTGAAATTATCCAGAATCTTTTTGAGATTTCAACTCACGTCCTTCAGAAACCGAAGAATCACAAGCAGATGTGATATAAATGAGGAATGCGGTGAAAATCAGAGCTTTGAAGGTATAAATCATTATGAGCTTTAGAATGATGATATTCCATGATTCACACGGTATTTATACGAAATATACATAACTAGCTGTTCAAATAATTCATAATAGTAACATTCTTTGGACATTGGCATGAACAATGGACTGTTAGTACAGGTTTGCTCTTTTGTTGTTTTTTTGTTTATTTTTTTTCGTTGAAATGTGCTTATGTATTTATTGTTAGAGTGATGATCATAATGAAATATTTGGCTCTTTTTAGTGGATTTCATAATTTTTTAAAGGATGTTCTCTTACGTTTTAGGAGCTTTGTGAACAAATGTAGTGAATATCAGGATTTTTTGAGCTATGAAGAATGAGCAAGACAGGTTCTGGTAACAGTCATCTTATTGCTGTTATTCCATTTCGATCCAAAACTTGGAAATTCCGAATTTGGAGTCGAAATGAGGTTTTTTGGATATTCAAGAACTGCGAATGAATTATAAAAAAATCCAATAACTTTTCTAGAACATTTTCCTATGTCTAGAACGTTATCCTGAAAATTATCCTGTAGAAGTATGAAAAACCTGAATAGCCAAATTGTAACAAGTCTGACCCAAAGTTCTATCTATTATCATGTATCAACTCAATAAGACCTTGTTATAAAAATCACTATTTATGTATCTAATTAAAAACCGAACAATTATTAGACACCGGGTGAAAAACTACCCGGTTTGGTTAAAAAATGTACAAAAAAACATGAAATATTAATAATGAAGTGGTTAGAAGTAAAGTATGGCGATTGGGGGATTGATTAATATGGAGCAAATCCTGGGCGAGTTCTGAAAAAATTAAATCTACAGAGGTTATAGGGGTATAATCTAAAGAAGCCATAGAATATAAAATTATGAAAAATGCTCACCTTGCTCCTCTGGCTGCTCCGAATCCTTCGGCACACACATACTTGATAATAACTCGCGCATGTGCTCCTCGTCCTCGTCCTCTTCCATTTCCTCTAAAAGGTGCTCGATTTGTGGTCGAATATCCACTGATATTTGTTCTCTTCTGGACCAGCGTAATTTGTCGCCCTTTGAGCACACTATTGCTCATTGAGATCCCATTTTGAGCTCCTTCCTTATCATTGAATTCGATGTAAGCGAATCTGTAATAAGAAGAAGAAGTTATTGGTTAAATGATGTTGAAAATCAATAACTTACCCTTTGGCGGTTCCTCTGAATTTGTCTAGTGGAATTGTGACCCGAACGATTGAGCCACATCCTTTGAAATGTTCCTCAATGTCCTTTGTAGTGACGCTATAATCAACCTGAAAAATGATAATGATTTTTTGGGATCACGATTATGCAGGGTTGTAATTTTAAGTACCATTGATGTTTTGAAACTGGACGGCCCACAGATTATATCGGGCTTTGAAATCCCAATTTTCTAAATTTAGATATGACAACATGGACTTATACGGTATTTATCTGATCCTTTGATAATGTCATAGACCGACCTGATTTACCCGATTTAGAGGTTGACCGCCTGGCCAAATTCGGTCTGGTTTGTTCCTAATTAATTGGACACTCTGATTCTCATAAACTCACAAATCAGAAAGTTCGAGTACCAGACAAGTCCCCCTTTCTTTTATGCACCCCACAAAATCACTTACATTCGCTACATGCACACTTCTGGCATCGGCTTCTGCTCGCATCTCTGGTGTCGACACCAATGGCGCCAATTTCCGCTCCTTGTGGACGTAGCCCATTTTCTTGCTGATTTCTTCGCGCATCTTCTTCAATTTCTGTTGCTCCACTTCGAGTTCGGATAACTCTTCAACTTTGCTCACTTTGAGAAGTTCTTCAGTGGTGATTTGTTGGGCGCTCATTTTGTGAATGTTGTAAATTCTGCAAAAATATAACAGTGCAACAGTAAAAAAAAAGTAAAAAAAAAAAAAAAAAAAAAGTTAGAAGAAAAAAAAGAGTCAACCGTCCACGAGGAGTGGTGAAACCATGAATGAGGTGATTCTTGACTTCTTGGGATTATACCTTGTGGGCGGGGCTTCGAGGTGTCGTCAAGAATGAGGGTGATAAAATATGGCCGGTAGATCAAAAATGGGAAACCTGGCATGGTGATTGACACGTGTGAAGAACGTCTTTTCAGGTGATAACGTATGGCTCGAGAATATACAGTATTCATGTGATACCAAAGGTTCTCGAATGTTCCACTGAGGTTCTAGTACTTTTAACTAAAACTATAGTATACCTAACTAGGGTTCTATTTTGTTCAGCTGATATTCTAATATGTCCAGCTAAGGATGTAGTAAATTGATCAAAGGTTCTAGTTTAACAATTTAAGGGCTTAGTATATTTAACCAAATGTTCTGGTATACTTATTTAAGATTTTAGTAACCAGATTAGAGGATGTGTAGCAAAAGTTCTAGGACATCCAGCTCAGGTTTTAAGATTCCATTATATCCAACAAAGGTATCCAATAAAGGTTCAATTGAGGGTCTCTCAACAATTGAAATTCTAGTATTGCTGACCATGATTCCAGAACATCTAAATGAAAATCTAGTGTACCTAACTGGAATTCTAGTATGTCTAGCTTAGGATCTAGTGTACTCAACTGAAGTTCTAATACATCCAGCTTAGGTTCTAGTGTATCCAGCTTAGGTTCTAGTGTATCTAGTGTATATAGAGTTCTAATATATTTAACTGAGGTTCTCAAGAGATTCCAGATAATGTTCTAGTATGTCCAGCTGAAATTCTGGCATTTCCAGCTAAGGTTCTGGGATGTTACTTTAATTGAAGTTCTAGTGTACCCAGTTAGACCTTCAGTATATTCAAATAAATTTCTAGTATGTCCAACTAGGATTCTATTATATCTAGCTGAAATTCCAGTACATCCAATTAGAGTCCTAGCATGATCTGAGCAACTGAGAATGTAGTGTACCCAGCTAAGGTTCGAATATGTCATTCTAGAATTCTATTGAATCCAACTGAGGTTCTAATATCTAATATTGTCAGCTAAAGTTCTAACATATCCAGCTCAGGTTCTGGTGTATCCAGCTTAGATTTTAGTACACGCAGCTTACGTTTTAACATAGCCAGCTGAACTTTCAGTGGATTCATCTAGGGCTTCAGTATATCCATTATGTTCAAGTATATGCGACTTTGGGGCCTAGTACACCCAGATAAAGTTCTAGGCTATTTATGTGAGATTCTCGGATACCATAACAAAGGTTATACTATACACAGCACTGGTTCCAATACATCCAGCTTTGGTTCCAGTTTACTGAACCAAGATTCTAGTATACCCAACTAAAGTTCTTTTTGGTTATAATTTCAGTATAGCTAACTATGATTTACTAAGCCCTTAAATTGTTAAACTAGAACCTTTGATCAATTTACTACATCCTTAGCTGGACATATTAGAATATCAGCTGGACAAAATAGAACCCCAGTTAGGTATACTATAGTTTCAGTTAAAAGTACTAGAACCTCACTGGAACATTCGAGAATCTTTGGTATCACATGGACACTGTATATTCTCGAGCCATACGTTATCACCTAAAACACCCTCTTCACACGTGTCAATCACCATGTCAGGTTTCCCATTTTTGATATACCGGCCATATTTTATCACCCTCATTCTTGACGACACCTCTAAGCCCCGCCCATAAGGTATTATCCCAAGAAATCAAGAATCACCTCATTCATGATTTCACCACTCCTCGTGGACGGTTGACTCTTTTTTTTCTCCTTCTTTATTTTTCGAAGTTCTTTTCTCGTTTTATCTGTTATTTTTTTGCAGAATTTACAATATTCACACAATGAGTGCCCAACAATTCACCACAGAAGAACTTCTCAAGAAAGCGAGCAAAGTTGAAGAATTATCCGAGCTCGAAGTCGAGCAACAGAAGTTGAAGAAGATGCGCGAAGAGATCGGCAAGAAAATGGGATATGTCCACAAGGAGCGGAAATTGGCGCCATTGGAGCAGAAGCAGATGCCAGAAGTGTCCACGTGGCAAATGTAAGTGATTTTGAGGAAACCTTTTTCACCAAAAAAATGGAAAATATGAATTTCAGTAATATCAGAATCTTTTGAAATTAGGGTCTTTTTGGTTAGACTAGTTCTTCAAAATTTGGGTCAGGTTTAAGATCTCGGGATTGAATCTGATGAAGCGGGCCGGCCTAAATTTGATAAATAAAGCCCTCAGTTTTGAAAAAAGGCTAGACTTATGTCTGATTCGGTCAAGTTGAGCCCATTCTATGATCATGTCTGAATTGGATAATTCAGGTCCCAAGAATCATGTAGAACTTTCAAATGAACATGAAATTGTCTTTCGAACTTCTGGAGCAAACTTTGGAGCTCAATTTCGAGATTTCCTGAGAAGTTTCCGAAAACCCTGTCACAATTTTGCAAAATCGTGGTCCCAAAATTTTTTTTCTATCATTTTTCAGGTTGTTTACAGTGTCACCACACAAGACATTGAGCAGCACTTCAAAGGATGTGGCTCAATCGTTCGGGTCACAATTCCGCTCGACAAATTCAGAGGAACCGCCAAAGGGTAAGTTATTGATTTTCTACACCCTTCAACCAATAACTTCTTCTTCTTCTTATTACAGATTCGCTTACATCGAATTCAATGCTAAGGAAGGAGCTCAAAATGGGATCTCAATGAGCAATAGTGTGCTCAAAGGGCGACAAATTACGGTGGTCCAGAAGAGAACAAATATCAGTGGATATTCGACCACAAATCGAGCACCTTTTAGAGGAAATGGAAGAGGACGAGGAGCACATGCGCGAGTTATTATCAAGTATGTGTGCGCTGATGGATTCGGAGGAGCCAGAGGAGCAAGGTGAGCATTTTTCATAATTTTATATTCTATGTCTTCTCTAGATTATACCCCTATAATCTCTGTAGATTTAATTTTTCCAGAACTCGCCCAGGATTTGCTCCATATTAACTCTTCTCACAATCAATTCGATCTCCCAATTTCACCTCTAACCACTTCATTTTTGATCTTTCATGTTTTCATTGTACATTTTTTTAACCAAACCGGGTAGTTTTTCATCCGGTGTCTAATAATTGTTCGGTTTTTAATTAGATACATAAATAGTGATTTTTATAACAAGGTCTTACTGAATTGATACATACATAAAAATAGATAGAACTTTGGAACCAACCTGATCACACATTCTCACACTTATCCAAAAATAGGTCGATTTTCCGAAGTCCTCAAAAAAAGCTGTTTGATTTGGTATATGTTTTTCGGACTTGTTTTAACTCTTTCATCGCGTGCTCAAAGAGCTATTCATAGCCAAGTTGTGAACATTTTTCAGACTCTGAAAATCATGCGTGTGTTATTTTGGTTTTCAACCTGTTCAAATAAAATCAAACTAGAAAATGTGTATATTGGATATTAACACGGACATTGATTCAATTACTGTGTAGCTTTTGACAGGGTCAACCTTAAATCGGACCAGGCCCGATGAAAATGGGTCCTAAATTGTAGTTCCAGAAACATATCCGAGTGTTCAAATCACAAAAATTAGAAACCATTTTGGAAGTAATTAATTTTCACGAGCCGAAGTTTTTTTTTCCCTGCAAAAGATTGTCTGGTCCGATCTCTAGATCCAATTCAAGAAAACTCGGGAAATATAGAGCCGGGTCCGTCTTTTCTGATCCTGTGCGGCTCAGAGACATCCATTGATGGTCCCTTCTTCATTGGACCTGGTATTCAGGTGGTCCGTTTTGGAATCTGTCAGATTCAATGACCAAAAAATGCAGAAAATAAAACACCCAAATTTATATAAGTATATGCATAGATATAAATTATATTTAACGAAAAAATGTGCTTATGCCGAAGTGGTAGCAGCAGTAGAAGTGGATGTTGAAGTTGAAGTCGATGTTGAGGTGGAAGTTGATGTTGATGTTGACGTCGAAGTAGAACTTGGACATCTTCCACAAGTCTTTGGACATTGATAAGTCATCACATCAAAGTAGACCGTATCATTGCAGAGATAGGCTCTTTTTGGGCAATCAGATACTCCGGTTGATGGATTCAGAAGGTCGAGACATGCAGAAGAACGGGTTGTGAGCAAGTTGCATCTTCCACAAGTATGTGGACATTGATAAGTCATCACATCGTAGTATACTGTATCATTGCAAAGATAGGCTCGTCTTGGACAATCGGAGACACCGGTTAAAGGATTCAGACGATCACGACAATGATAGTAGTTGACTGTGGTGGTAGTGGATGAAGAGGATGATGATGAACCTATAAGGAGAAGGATTTAGAGGTGTTCAGAGAGAGTGGAGGTGTCTAGATACTGGTAGATACCTCGAACAACTCCAAAATCTGCCTGAATCCAGAAAGAAGGTCAACATAGAGTATATTCCTCACAATCTATATATCAAGCATAGTTTCCTAGGTACCTTTAGGATCGTAAGTATCCTCAATTACTATTATTCTCGTTTTTAACGAAGTTATTGGCTGTCTTTGATACCAGAATCAATTTCTCTTTATAAAAATCTTTGTTTATTGAAATTTGTGATGTTTAAATTTGGAACTTCTGTCACCCAAATGGCTGTGATTGAACTTTTGTTCATAATACTAGGAGAACTCAAAAAAAACCGTGATTTTCAATACAAAGTTTTCAATTTGTGAAATGTGCTCTATTGATAATCACTTTTTTTGTAACTTAAAATTACGTTTTGTTAAATTATCCATCTCAGAATAGGTTTCTACGAATCAAATGACCTCAGAAATTGTGTTTTAAAAAATTTTCAGAATTCATCAAGTTGGAAAACTGGAACTACAGTAACCCAATGTGACTTACTTGAACTAGTAGCCGGGCAACATTGTCCTGCAGTAGTGTCGCAAACCTGTGTCTGACATGTTATAGTACTTCCATCACATGCTGAAAATATCTCAATTTCAGTCTAAGGTATCCAGAATTCGAACTCACGTCCTTCAGAAACCGAAGAATCACAAGAAAATGTGATATAGATTAGAAAAGAAGTGAAAATAAGGACTCTAAAGGCGCAGAACATTATTTTTTGATGACCAAACTGCAGCTGGATAAAAATATGATAATCCTAGTGATTTTTATACTAGATAAAATGAAATTGGCTGTTCAAATATATGAGATACATTGGTCTGGGCAGAAAATGACCAAGGTTGGCATGAAACAAAGGGCTAACTGTATTAGCACAGGTTTTCTATTTGTTTTTGTATATTTTTAGAAATTTTTTATTACTTGTTTGACCACAGAGCATTTTTGCGGCGATAAATGGAACAGCTGAATCGGACCGGATCGGAAAAAATGGATCTGTTCGATTTTTTTCGAGTTTTCCTGAATCGTACCCAAAAATCGGACCAGAAACAGAAATTCTTGAAACGGACCCGGTCCTATTTTTCTCAATGTCTTTGAAAATGGGGAAAAAATATATAGAGGTCCGTTTTTTTGGTTCGAAAAACTTTTTTAGTGTTATGGTCCGATTCAAGAAAATTGAGAAAAACAGAACCTGGTCCGTTTTTTTGGTTCGAAAAACTTTTTTAGTGTTATGGCCCGATTCAAGAAAATTGAGAAAAACAGAACCTGGTCCGTTTTTTGGGTACGATTCAAGAAAACTCGAAAAAAATAGGATAAGATCCATTTTTTCTGATCCGGTCTTTTTCAGGACATTTTTTCAATTTAGCTGCTCCGTTTTAGTAACCACCTGTTTATACTTGAAGCTTTGGAGAATAGAGTTGATACTACTTAGAATCATGAAGATAAGATTCTGAAGCAACATGAGAAAAAATCTGGATTTTTTTTTTAATATGGGACTTAATCCTGGAATATTCATTTTCATTGGCTGAAAATTTCAAAACCTGAAAATTCATTTAAAAAAAACAGAAAAACGGAATGAAAACAAGCCCACGTAATATTTTCACGTGTTTTATTATTATTTTTGTATGTCAGTTTTTCATTTCTTTTTGTTCTAGAAGAAAAAAAGAAAATTTGCTGAAAATGCGGAAATGTTTCATTTTTATGCAAAACAAACTACCTAGATATTTTCAGGACAAAAAGTTACCCTATAGTATAGTATACTATTCCATTTTTGTTAGTTTTTCATGGTTTTTCGAGCATTTTTTGTATTTTCAGTGTGAACTTCAAGGCTGAAAACTGTGCACTAGGGGTTTTCGGTTTGCAAAAATGAAAAATGACATGTTAATCAGCGTTCAAAAACCTGTGGAATAGTATATTTCTCGTCGAAAATCGAGTTTCTCAACTTTTGACAAGGAACATTTGAAATTTGCTCTGCTCGGAGCTCAGGAGCTCAGAATCAGTAGATCTTCTTTGATAATCTTAGGAGCATCTCGAAGAGCCGGAGCATTGAAACATGTTATATCTTCAAACATAAAAAGCATACATAGATATACTAACAAAGTCCATTGTCCATTTCAATTTTTTTTTGCAACAATTTCTGCATTATTTGATCAGCCGTTCGAATCCTCCAGTATAAAAATCACTAGGATTATCGAATTTTCATCCAGCTGCAGTTTGGTCATCAAAGAAAAATGTCCTGTGCCTTTAAAGTCCTTATTTTCACTTCTTTCCTAATCTATACCACTTTTTCTTGTGATTCTTCGGTTTCTGAAGGACGTGAGTTCAAATTCTGGATACCTTAGACTGAAATTGAGATATTTTCAGCATGTGATGGAAGTACTATAACATGTCAAACACAGGTTTGCGATACTACTGCAGGACAATGTTGCCCGGCTACTAGTTCAAGTAAGTCACATTGGGGTACTGTAGTTTCAGTTTTCCGGCTTGAATTATTCTGGAATCACAATTTCTGAGGTCATCTAGCCCGTAGAAACCGATTCTGACATGAAGAATCTTTAAAAAAACTTCGTTTTACGTTACAAAAATACATGGTTTTCAATAGAGCGCATTTTACCTAATGGAAATTAGAAATCTATTGATAATCTTATTTTTAGATGATTTTCATAGTATTTTCAAAATTGTCCCAGTAGTATATTCAATTGGGATACTGTAGTTCCGATATTGAGCATCTAAAATTCCAATATCCAGAGATTTTTATGAAGAGAGGTTATTTGACCCGTAGAATTTGATTCTGATCACAAAAATTAGCCAATAGTTCCGTTAAAAAAGGAATAATAGAAACCTAGGAAACTCTGCTTGATGTGACAATTTCAAAGAAGGTGCTTTACATTGACCTTTATTCTGAATTCATACATATTTTGGAGTGGTTTCAGGCATCTACAGATATCTAGACATCCTTCGAAGTTCTCTGAACACCTCTAAATCCTTTTTCTCCTTATAGGTTCATCATCATCCTCTTCATCCACTACCACCACAGTCAACTACTATCATTGTCGTGATCGTCTGAATCCATTAACCGGTGTCTCAGATTGTCCAAGACGTGCCTATCTTTGCAATGATACAGTATACTACGATGTGATGACTTATCAATGTCCACATACTTGTGGAAGATGCGACTTGCTCACAACCCGTTCAAATCGGTGCATCGACCTTCTGAATCCAGCTACCGGAGTATCCGATTGCCCAAAAAGAGCCTATCTCTGTAATGATACTGTCTACTATGATGTGATGACTTATCAATGTCCAAAGACTTGTGGAAGATGTCCAAGTTCCACTTCAACATCAACATCAACATCAACTTCCACCTCAACATCGACTTCAACTTCAACATCCACTTCTACTGCTGCTACCACTTCGGCATAAGCACATTTTTTCGTTAAATATAATTTATGTCTATGCGTATACTTATATAAACTTGGGTTTCTTATTTTTTGCTTCTTTCAGTACCATTAAAATTGACTTATACTGAAACGGTCTAGATCAGAAAAAAAGGGTTTTCCTGATACGGACCCAAATATCGAACCGGACATATTTGGGTTCTATCAAAACTCTTTTTTGAGTCAGTTGATCCTGACATGATCTGAGTGTGAACTTCAAGGCTGAAAACTGTGCACTAGGGGTTTTCGGTTCGCGAAAATGAAAAATGGCATGTTAATCAGCGTTCCTGTGGAATGGTATATTTCTCGTCGAAAATCGAGTTTCTCAACTTTTGACAACGAAAATTTGAAATTTGCTCTGCTCGGAGCTCAGGAGCTCAGAATCAGTAGATCTTCTTTGATAATCTTAGGAGCATCTCGAAGAGCCGGAGCATTGAAACTTGTTATATCTTCAAACATAAAAAGCATACATAGATATACTAACAAAGTCCATTGTCCATTTCAATTTTTTTTTTGCAACAATTTCTGCATTATTTGATCAGCCGTTCGAATCCTCCAGTATAAAAATCACTAGTTTTTCATTTTTTTTTTCATAGAAGAAAAGAAGCAAGTTTGCTAAAAATACTGAAATTTTTCATTTTCATGCATAATGAACTGTCCAGATATTTTCAGTACAAAAAGTTACCCTATAGTATAGTATACCATCCCATTTTTGTTAGTTTTTGATGGTTTTTCGAGCATTTTTTTTGTATTTGCAGGGTAAATTTCAAGGCTGAAATTGCGTATTGAGGATTGCATTTGGCGAAGATTGATATCAGATTTGTTTTCAGCGTGTCAAGATCTATAAAATGATATATATCTCATCAAAAAACTCCATATCTTTATCTAAACGTGAAAAAATATAAACTTTTAAATTATAAAATTCAACGAACCTCTTTTGAATCTCTCATTAATACATTGCTTTCAGATGCGTGATATATCAATTTCTCCAAAGGATTCTTCATTTTCAAGGTCAACCTCAAAAATTACATATGATCTTCTACTTCCAATTCTTCTAGATTTTTCAAGCCTCCAATCCCAAAATCATAACCATTTGCTCCAATTATACTCAATTTCTTTATCATATTTTGATGCACTTCCAATAAATTCTTGAAATATTCTCTAGCCATTCCAACCAAATTTGCGGAACTATCCAGTTTATCTCTCCATAGGGTTACATAACGTAAAAATGACAGTTTGTTGAAGGCGATCACATATCCACAAAAATATCCCTCTTCGTTTTCTTTGGTATACATAACCCGAATTATGAAACGATCTTCTCTTTCAGAATAAAATTCCAATGCATAGATATAATTTTTCGATTTCCGCGCTTCTTTTTGACACAAACTGGAGCATCTTGTGAATCTGACTTTATCAAAAGGGCTCATTTCATCAATTATCATCATTCGTAATTCGGATGGCAACTGTTCATAATTCTTAAAACTCTGAACAAAAACATAAAATTATCGTCAAAATCTTGTTGGAAAAACTTATTTTTCCTTGAGACATTGTCCGCAATTATGTACTGAAAAGTATGAAAAATATGAAGAGGAAAAATAAGACATATACTGGATTATGTGTAATAATCTGGTGTAATTATTGTGACCCTTTATGCAGATGAATAAAGTGTAATAAAAAGAGCACACAAAAAATTGGGCCACAAGGGAACCTATGCAATCTGATACATTTTTTATGCTCATCAACATCCTGCGAATAACAAGGAAATGGTTTCAGGAAAATTTGGGGTTTTTCGGGGAGACATATATCTTTTTGTAGATCTTGATACGCTGAAAACAAATCTCTTATCTGTTTTTGCTGAACGCAATCTTCGATATGCAATTTTCAACCATGAAACACACACTGAAAATACAAAAAATGCTCAAAAAACCATGAAAAACCATGAAAAACCAACCAAAATGGGATGGTATACTGTATTATGGGCTAACTTTTTGTCCTGAAAATAAACATGTAGTGAAAAAACGAAAAACAGTGACCTAACTATAGGGTAATCAAGTATGGAAAATAATCCTGGATTATTTATATTCTTGAAAAACCTCAAAATTAGGCTGAAAATTGCGGAATCTGGAAATTCTTCAAAAAAAAAAAACAGAAAAACGGAATGAAAACAATTTCACGTATTTTATAATTATTTCTGTTTCTCAGTATAAATCTCGTCGAAAAACTCCAAATTCTCTTCTCACCACTCTCTTGTCAGAAAATCAAAATGGGATATATATAATATATATTAAAGCAACCCCTGAAGTTAAAAATCGGCAAAACCTATTGCAAATTGAAGTTAAAATTGTTAAAATTAGGATCTCAAAATATGAAATCACAATATTTTAAGCGAAATCAGTTTCAGCCATTTGAATTTCACATGGGAAATCAATTTTGAATTACCTCCTCAGAAGACGTTTCAAAAAGATGAATATTTTTATTTTTTACGTGAACTTTTTTTCTTTCGACCTCCCTGTTTTTCAAAAAAAAAAAAGTCGTCAATTAAAATGTACGTGGCTAGCGTGTTGACACATTTTGCTAGGGATGATTTTTGGACATACTGTCGAAACGTCCGGTGGCGAAACGTCGCGGTGTCGAAACGTCCGGTGGCGAAACGTCGCGGTGTCGAAACGTCCGGTGGCGAAACGTC
>LR551106.1:0-10143 GCA_900536415.3 Caenorhabditis sp. 38 MB-2015
AACACATATTGATCTAGATATGTTTTGATAACCGAGAAAATAATAGTAATGAAGAAGATGATGAATAAATTTCGACGAGAGAAGAATTCACCATTTCGAAAGCAAATTATGAATAGGCGATTTAAGGCAATCACGATGAAGGTTGTATTGGCGATATACCAACAAAATGGAAAAAAAGACGAAATTAGAATGGATATCGGACTTGATCGAGAATCAATGAAAATAAAGCTCTAAAAAGGGAGAAACTGGGATTTCGGGGAAATTCAATATGCAAAACTTACATCCATTATAATCCCCGGTGCAAGGTAGAAACATGTTATGAACAGACGAATTGAATCAAAGAAAATATGAAAATCCGAAAGAAGATAAATTGTGCTTTTATTCTTCATGAATGCAAACTTGAAAACTGCCAGAGCCACGATCAAATTGGCTAGAAACCAGGCTGAAGAGAATATCAAAAACATAACTCCGAGAACAGACTTCAACGACATTGTCATCTTTGGAGATTGATGAATAGATCAGTTTTTCAAAAAATATAACATACTTTCACTGCTTGGTGACAAGCTCATAATTTTAACTTTCATAACGCGTCAATGAATTCATTTTTGATTATCTTTGATATGTGAATAAAACAACAGTATGCTGAATTTTTCAACACATGACGAATTTTCTGGGGGATATTTTTTTGAATGAACTTGACTTAATGCAGATAGAACTTCAGTAGAATAAATATGAAATTCGAGTAACGCTAGAAAGTCCAGTTTTAATCTGGAGTTTTTTTTAACGAGACCTATGTCACTCGATAGGTTTTTAGACGGTGATCAACATTCTATATTCAATTTTTTTTTTTGAAAAAGTGATCCTCATAATGTTCTTTTTGGCCTTGAAGTTTTCATTAGTAAAAGTGGATATTGATCAGCGTGATATTGAATGACATATTTCTTATCAAAAATCTCCACATTTTTTCGAAGTCATCCCCTTTGTGAGACACTGTTTTTTTTTTGTTTTTCCACTGAATACAATGCTTCCCAAACTTCAAATGCATTTTTAATCTTTTCAGGATGTTCATTGATGAACCAAAACGTATCACATTGTAGCGAAAGTTCAAAAAAACAAAACAAAATTCGTTAAAACTTCAATTTTTAGGTGTCAGTTCAGGCTTGCAACACTGCACTTGTTTTTATTTTGGAAATTCAAAAATAATACTATAACTCTAACTAAATATTGAATATTTTTTTTCTAATTGAATGATTCAATATTTTTGAAAAATCAAATTTTAAGAATAAAGAAAAAATAATGTTTCGAAAATACTTTATCAAACATCTTCAGAAATATAGGGACAGTTTATAAATACATTTATGTAGGCGCTATCTGAGATGTTTGAGCATCGACTGATAATGCTCCGCGAGTTGTTGAGTACTCAACAGATTTTCGACGGAAGAACAACTTTAAAAGATGATTCTTGACTTCTGCATTTCCCAATAAATACACAACTGCATTTGCACTACAATTGCAAGTATGGAAGGCCGCTGACATAATATACCATTCGATTCCTCGATTACCAACTACTATAGGGAAAATGCGGAAAAGTACCCAACCGGAAGTGTAAAACACAGAAATGATTGAGAATTGGATAGCATAAGATAATTCTTGTTTCCTCCTTCTTTTCTGTTCATCGCTTTTCATTGTGTCTTGAACACATTTCCGAGATTGACGGATATTTCGAAATACCTGAATGTATTCTTGTTTCTAACAGAAGCAAGAGTTAGAATAACTCGACTCACTAATGAATAACAAACTATGTTGGTGATAGATGTCAATACATTCAGGGGTATATCACTTTTATCTGTCCAATTAGGAAGACTATCGATTTGAAGATATGAATAGGATAGAACTGCTTGATCGACGATAAATGCACAACATGGAAACACATATTGGATAAGATATGCTTTGATAGCAGAGAAAATAATAGTTAGGAAGAAGATGATGAATAAATTACGACGAGAGAAGAATTCACCATTACGATAACATATTATGAAGAGACGATTTAAGGCAATTACGATGAGAGTTATATTAGCAACATACCAACAAAACATAAAAATAGCGGAAATTAGAATGGAAATCGGACTAGAAGGAGAATCCGATAGAAGGTAATTCTGAAAAGGGAAAAATAAATATGTTTATGCGTATGTTCGCTAGAGAATCAAAGTGGAAACGGAGTAACCGAAACCAAAACCGTAGTTCTTGAAATGATCATGAACGTCTGAAGAAATAGTTGATTGTAACCAGAACCTTTGTTTTTTTTTTAATTTCTCAACACGAATAAATCGTCTTTTTTGTTTTACTTGGGTTTATTCCGCTTTCAGGTTTGAACTCAGATCAAGAAAATCATTAAATGATGAGTAAGGAAGATGAAAATCAGAAGAGAAGTTTTCACTTCAACTTAATCGACACAGTTAAAAAAAACGTTTCTAAAATTCCAGGAAATTTTACTTCCCTATTTTTTTGGGTAAAAATTCGCAAAAAAAATTCTTATTCATATTAGTTTGTTCTGAAAAAAACCAAAGAAGTTTCATTTTGTAGTCGAATCGAGTTTCATTTAAAAAACTATATTTACTATTGGGCCCGATGACGGATCTACAGTTGTTTGGTGAAACTTACATCCATAATAATCCCCGGTGCAAGATAGAAACATGTTATGAACAAATGTATTGTGTCGTTACAAATATTGAACGCCGAGAGCAAGAATATTGTACTTTTATCCTTCATGAATGCGAATTTAAATACTGCCAGGGCCACAATCAGATTGGCCAGAAGACCAACCGATGAGAAGGTCAGAAAAATCCATCCAAGTAGAGTTTTCAGTTCGAATGATATTGTTATCCTCATTTTGGTAGATAAATATCTGAAAAGTTAACAAATGAAAAAAGTGAAATATCAAAGTTCGGTTTATAGAGCAGTAAAAGACTTGTGTGCCATATTTTAATTAAGGCGGAGCTATATTTTGCTATCATTATGACACACGTGAATGATTACGGTTTCAAATATTTGTTGAAATCAAAGAGCAAATAACAAAACACTGCACGCAAAATAAATCACTGAAACCCGTTGATAAATCAAGAGATCTATGAAAAACTAAGTTGGTTTCTTAGGCTTTAAATGAATGAACACAATAGACGGAGCTTAGTCCCTAAAAGATATTCACCGAAACATTGGAGCGCAAGACAAAAAGTGTAAGTTTTTCAGAATGCTTTATATTGTTGATTCTTTTCGGTGAAAACGTCATGAGGGGAGGAGTTTACTAACAAGGAAAAACATAAATGAGGAAATAAACAGATCTTTGAACAAGATCAGTGTTATGAGAAGTTAAAATTTTAAGAATTGATCAAACTTCCTGTATCACATTGGATTTCATAAGGATGAGCCCGAAATTGAAGCTACATGATTTTGTTAAACTCGATGTTAAAGTTCGATCACCATGTTGGAAACAGAAATCGGTATTTTTTAACGCACTCGTGAGAAAATTTCCAGAAAACAATTCACTTTTTTTCAGACACAAACTCATTGTACAATAACAATAATAATTTATTTAGACGGTACTTGGATAATTAAGACATGGAGAAGTGGAATTGTCCATCGAATACATGGAAGGATTCGCATAAATACTTGCAACACATTTGGCTCGATTAGCCGTGTTCAAATTGACAAATTTAGTTGGATAATAATCAGGATCGAAATAGTAGATCATCCCACCATAACTAGCTGGAACACAATCACAAGGAACATCTTGCCAGGAGGTAGACCAATCTGGCTCATAGCTCAAGTTATATTGCATTGTATCAAATTGAACTGGCATATCCTTGCAAGACAAAGTAGTCTCATTTCCATATGAGACATCGAAATATCCACAGAACCATTTGAATGCCTTGATTCTTCTCGATTCTCCACCACTTCCTGGATCAGCCGCGTCTTCTCCAGTACATTCATTGTTAATGATCAAAGATGTTGGTCCAAAGATAGGTCCACTATATCCAGCTGCATCATTGGTTGCTCCAGCATTCCAATTTCCCATCACAATATCATGCATAGCTGGTTTTGGTGGTTGTGGTGTCATGTAGAACCACAATGACGCCATAATCGCCAATGGTGGATCCATTTTTGTCATAACCAAATTAGGATTTGTCAACAAATCTACAGTAATATTCTGTGTGGCCAACCAATCTTGGAATTGTCCATAATTATAATTATATGAGATTTGGATGGCTCCACGACCGAAATAACAACCAGTATATGGGACAGATGAAATGCCACTTGTTCCATTTGAACAATCATAGAAATAGTCAATCTGGGCGGAAGATGAACAATATAAACCAGCAGTTACACAGGCATCTCCATCGGAAGGTTGATATCCTGGACTAGATGGATTGAGGAAGGAGGAGACTGGGCCACCTTCGAACCAATTATAGAGACCACCACGATAGAAACAGTTGTCAGCTGCGGTGTCGTTCATTGTGCTGAAAATATTGAAGGTTTTGCAAGTAGGAGGGAAATCAAATATTTTATAGTGCTGTCCAAAAAGGTTGTCGCAAACAGTTTTTTGTGGGTAACTGTTTTAAAATATGTCGGATCACTATCAAATTTTTATCAGTCATGTCTGGCATGTCTGTCAATATGCAAACCAAATTTGGAGTGATGAATCTCATTTTCTGAATATTAAAACCTTATTTGGTGATTTTGTAGAAAATACGAAATTTCCGACGTTATGTTCAGCGGCTCAGATTGGTCCTGAAATAGATAAAACCTTCAAGTTTGAATGCCCAAAAGTTGTAATAAGTCTATTTGAACATATTTGGAACATTATATCATAGTTTGTTCCCTTTTTCTGGAGCTGGTTTTGAATTTAAATTTGGGTTGGCCAGGTAGTTTTAAAGAACTTCAAAATTTAGCTCTCGAAAAATCTTTTAAAAATTCATAAAATAATATGCATTTCAAAAAACTGTTTCGAAAGTTCGACATTGTATAGCTTGAACCGGAAGAAATTTCAAAAAAAATTACCCGGACCCGTTTTTTCACTGTGAGGTATTTTTAAGAACTACAATTTAATCCCGATTTCATCTGATCCGGTTCTATTTGAGAAGTCTGTTTCAGGATTTTTTTACAACCCGGCGCTTTTTATTAACTTACTCATAAAGCGCAATATTATTCTCTCCAGTTTCTTGAATTGCATGAGCGAAAAACGCCGAAACATCTCTTTTCTCATTTTCCTCCTTGGTATATACCGTATTATTGACATTCAATCCAGTTCCAAAATTCGGGAAATATCTCGAAGCAATGATAAATGCCTCATAAGAGTATGGCCAACAACTACTCGGTCCCCATCCGATATTCGCTTTTGGGAATAGGTCCTGGAAATTATTTCTTATTTTCTTTTCAAGTGGGACCGTTAAAAGTGATTCTCACATTGAAGATTTCTTCGGTCAACCAATCTTGAAGTCCTGTTGTTGGTTTATTGTTTGGGTCAGTTGGAGCTACACAAGAGCTCGAAGAAGGTCCAGTTCCATATTTGGTCGCTGCTGGACAATCTGCAGCACTTCCATAGTCAGTGGCTGCTGCTATCGTGACTGAAAAGATCTCAGAATTAATTTCAAGAAGACGGAACAAGATGGACGTGACTTACAGAAACTCCAAAATACAAAATGGCCGAATCGCATAATATTATTGCTGATGTTTTATGTGATAATCGGCGGCCGGCTTATATACCCGATATCAGGTTGAGATCTTCATCAGATATGCAAATGAAATACACAAACATCATCACCAAGGTATCATCAATTCTAGAAACAAAAGTTTGATATTTCGCTTTTTGTCAGATCTTTAATAATCAGGAACTGGTTTTGTATTAAAAAGTGAATTTTAATGACCTGGTTAATGATATATGAAAGTTGGTGAAAAAGATCTCTGTTATCGACACAGATAACAGGCCTAATGTACAATAACCCGATTTTGGGTTATACTAGATGTTTTTTGAAACGGGCCAGTTGAAAATAAAAAGATCTGGTTATATACTTTTTAATTTTTCTTGATCGGACTCAAAAACTTAATACATAAACATTCCTTAAATTCATACGTTCAAGAAAAACTAACCTAGTTATTTCTTCCGAATTTTTTTCTGTTTCATATAGGGAAGTTCCAAAAACCATGGACCTGGTCCAAAAAAAGTAGGAGAGATCTGACTAGGCTGGAAATGGCCATGCTTATTTTGAAAAAAAAAAACTAAAACTTATATTTAAAAAGTATAATACGCATATTTTTTTCTTCAATCAATAATCCAAATCTCATAAAAATATGATTGTTTTGATGATGCCAACTGATATGAATTTTAAATTTCTCAAAAATTGAAACATGAATTTTTATCGGATTTTGTCTCAAAATAATCTAGATTATATTTTGAAATTGATGTCGATTTTTTAACATAAAGGCAGAGTAAACTGTATTATAGTTTTTCTTTTAAAAAAATCATAACATTTTTAGCATAAAAGCTATAAAACACAAAAATTGAATATTATCATGAATTATGTCAACTCTTCTTCTTATTTTGCTCAGTTTTCTGACATGACATGCACTCCGTTTTTGGGCGTTTTTGTTTTTACTTTCAACAAAAAAGGTAAACCTACGCGGCCCCAAAATCACGAGGTTTTTTTCTGTCAACAAACGTGGTCCACATAGATCCCGAATTATTTGTTTGTTTTTGCTTATTTTTATAATCATAGTTGTTTCGGGCACCTCGAAACTCTGAGAATGTCGGACGTAAAAGTAGGTTGCACCGAAAACTACAGTACCCGTTAGTCTCTATGATCATTTTCAGGACGACTCACAGAGGAGTAAAGCTCGTAATAAACATAAAAAAAAGAGTCAAGTAAGTGAAAAAACTACAGTAACCTTTGAATCTATTTTTTTTTTTGAGAAAAAACATTCGAATAGCAAGCATAACCCAAGTTCAAGAGCTAAGAAAAAGAAGACCGAATCGGCAAAAAGAAGAAGTGGACATAAACCGCCTGTTTTGAGAGAAGTAATCGATAAAATCAATAACCGGAAAGGAAAATCTGAAGTTTTCAGAGTATTCGAGAGCAGAAAATAAAAGCAATTCGCCATTCTTGTGCTTCAACTACCAGCGATAACAAAACAGATCGATCAACTCCGAAGAATGTGATTGTTCAACCAAGAGAAGTAGACGATGATGAAGTGAACAAGTTGGTAGAAAAGTATAAGACTAAAAAAGATTATTGTATTGTGCCAAAAACTAACATCAAAAAGTATATTCAATTGGATCAAAGAATCAAAATGAAAGCAACTGTGCCTATTTTGCATGTTAGAGAATTTGATGTAGGTTCAAAATTGTAACGGTTATGTTCCAGAGAAAGAAATCTATCACAAAAAAGACTAAAGAGGGAACACCAAATGGGAATAATGATGAAAAAGATGGGGATGGAACAACTTCGACAACTCCCACTTCTAGAACACCTTCAAAAACTGTTAGCTCGAGAACTCCAGGAGATATCAGTCCGGCTGTTGCCAAAGAATTTGGTCAGTTTCAATTTTTCACCCATTAATCTCTCCAAAAATCTCAATTCGTTTGCAGAAGAGGATAAATACGACTCTTTTCCCAAGATCGAAGAAGTTCTCAAATTACCACCAGAGGATATTTATAATGGGGAAGTGAATCCGAATTGGATGATTTATCTCGAGCCATTTGATGATGATTTGAAGGATACGGAACCGCCATGTACAGTTGGAAGTGAACAGATTGAGATGTATCATGCGAAGAAATTCAAATTGCATATTGCGCCAGAGCAAAAGTGAGATATGGATATATATTCTGAATCCGACCTGGTTTTATGGAAAAAAAAACTAGAAATATATTTTATCCAAGACATTGCTTTATTTCAGAATTGTCCTCGATCAGTGGGAGAATTCTGCAGTTCTGGTTGCTCGCAATGAATTATTCTTCACAGCTCCTCTCGTTTTCAGTAACACCATTCGAAGCTTGGTCAATGTTGCTTGTAAGTTCGGATCTCATTTTGATCTCTTGCATTTTTCTTTTTCCAGCCGCTAAAACGGATAAAAAGGATAAACCAAGTCAATCAAAACCTGAAGATAAACCCATTTCAATTGAAGTCATCGAATTGGATCGAGCCAAGTGTTTCATTTATTCGGTTAGTTTTGATTTTTCTGAAAATCCTGAAAATCGTTGTTTCAGAGAGCAAATCCGATCATATCAGTGGCTGAGAAGAATTATATGAAACCGGAGGATATTCCGTGTATTGAGGACTTATCCATGCATGCTTCGAAGTTCAAAAAACAGTGAAGCGACTTTTTTGAATTGTATTTTTATTTTTTCTGTGTGATGTGGCCAATGAATTTCTTTTTTGATCCACAGCCTGAGAAAAACAACATTTCCTGAAGAAAAAATTCGTCGTTTCACAAATTATTTTTTTCATTGCAATGCCCTCCAAAAAAGTGGGTGCGGTTTAAATGGCAAAAAGGCAAGCCTGGCACGTCTTTTTTTCAGAGAAATAGTGTGGGTTAGAATGAGACAGAGAGAAAAAGAGGGTGCACTCGAGTGTAGTCAACGAGTAGATCAAAAATATTTTCCATTTTCAACTTTTCGCGCCGACGACATCTCATGTTACTTTTCTCAGGCTGTGTGATCTACGACTTTTTCACAAAATATTTTGTCCATGTGTCGAACACTTTTTAGAAAAACAATTGGTGAATTGAAAACCTCTGACACATTTGAAAATTGATTTTTGAACATCTCTCATTTGATTTTGAGATTTTAAAAAAGAAATTATCAAGTTGGAAACCGTTTCTTTCGAGATCAATGATGAGTGTCGTTTCAGATCTACAGATCTACAGATCAACTCAATTCCCAATTCGGAAAGGTTCTGATTCAAGAAGTTTTAAAAAGGAAATCTCATTCAGTAAAAGAGATGATTCTCTCTCTCTCTATCCCTAGAAAGTCAGTTTAGTAGTAGAGTATGCTGTGGTAATTTCCCTGGAATTTTTCTAAAATAACTCATTTTGGGATAGTCTGTTAAAAAGCCCTCGTTCTCAATTATATTACACGACATTTGGGATTACATAAGATCCTGTTAAATTTACATGATTTATGTCCGGAACCGGTGTTGTTGATACGTTATTATGCACATATACCTTCGAATCGATGCTGAAACCTCTTAGTTTCAAGACCTTTTAGCTGGGATTTAGAGAGTAACCCAATCAATATTTCAAACTTACAATGCTGCGAGAGCATCCACAATTGGTTTAACTCTTCGTGCATATTTACTTCGTGGTTTAACCATTGCTTTCACTGAAAAAAGTACATGAGAAAAGTTATTAAAATGACAACTAACTATCGATATTAATAACAGTAATATCTGGAATATCCAGGAAAATACTTGAATTTCTTCTGGTCTCCGCATCACTGACACCTTGTATGTAAACTGCATTGAAGTGAATATTCGATTTGTCTGGATAATTCTTGAAAAACTCATTGAAAACATCAACCAGTGAACAATTAGAGGCATCATCAGCATCGGCAATAATTGGAAAAATAAATTGAATATTTTCAATAGGTTCCAACCATTGTCGCATAGTTGTACTTAGAGAATTAAGTGCATTACGAAGTCGATCACAGTATCCATAATTCCAACTTTCTCTATCCAAACCATATCCAAAGATACTTTGACTCACTTCATTCCAATCAATATGAGCATGTAACTCGGGATCATAATGTGAGTAATGCAGAATACCAAAATCGACAAGATTACTCTTTGGAACCATGCATGTTATTTGTTTGAGAATGTACATCCATCTCTCACTCTGAAATCAGACTCATTATATTATTAGGTTATTATTGTATTTAGATAGTACTTACGATTTTCCAAACTGTGTCTCTATCAATATTAAAAATAAATGTTGTTTTTTTGAGTGGTTTATCGGTTGCAACTTGTTGACATTTGGGGTTTTCCGAGAAATATTGTCCCATACAGAATGCAAATAACGACATCAAACATATGAATAGAATTTTTATTTTCATTTTTCCAGATACGATTGTTTTTCCTGAATTCAAAAAAAAAATGA
>LR551125.1:0-129640 GCA_900536415.3 Caenorhabditis sp. 38 MB-2015
AAAAAAAAAAAAAAAAGTTTCGCCTGCGGCAGGGATCGAACACACAACTATCCACTCCACGCTACCTCCTCCTCCCGGCTGCGCCACCTCAACACATTTTGTACCGTTCTTAATTGTTTACACTATTTCGATGTTTTATTTTTTGGTGAAAAAATCGTGAAACTTTGGAGCATGTTTTTGGAGCTCAGCTGACCGAAACGCAGCTAATTTTTACAGGATCGTTTCTAGCGCATCGAAAACTACCAGACTATATATGTTTCATTTGAAAGTCCCACTTCCAAATGTGAAGGTTCCCTTGTGAGAAGAATTTTCAAAACGATTTTCGCCTTTTTTCGTTATTTGACTCAAACTCGGTCATTTTTGAATTTTTCGTGATCATTATTTGTTTCGTAATAGAGAACACGTCATATTTTTAGTATTTGTTATCGTTGATCATTAATACACACATGCATTTTAGCTTCAGGTGTTGCTTTGATGAAGCTTCTGGTTTCAATCTAAGGCTTATATGGTGTTCATGTTTGGCTCTCAAATGTTTCACTTACGAAAAACAGCTTCGAAATCAGCAAAATCAATCGATGCTTCACATACGATCCGCAAATCGTCAACAACTCGAACAACATCACCACTCCAGCCAAAACCTTCATCATTTTCAGCCCATGTTGATAAAAGTGGGTCACAACGAATAATATGCTCAACGTCGAGAGAATAATGATAACAATTCGCACATCAATGCATAGAAATTTACTTTTATCCTTCGAGTATAGAGCCATACTCGAAGAAGGAAAAATGAAGGGGAAATCAGCTGCGCTGCAAGTTTAAGATAGGAAGGAAAGGGTGGAGTTTATGAGTTGAAAAATTCAGCTGGAGTTTTGCACATAAATCATGTGTCCGCACATCAATGCATAGAAATTTACTTTTATCCTTCGAGTATAGAGCCATACTCGAAGAAGAAGAAATGAAGGGGAAATCAGCTGCGCTGCAAGTTTAAGATAGGAAGGAAAGGGTGGAGTTTTCGAGTCGAAAAAAATCAGCTGCATAGAAAACGCACTAAATACTCACAAATTGGTGTCATTCGATTATGGGTTTCTGAATGAATATATAGAAAAAAATCGAATAAAACTTCTCTTATATTTTCACTGTACAGAAAAAAAACTATCCAGGAAATCACAAATATTACCGTTTCAAAAGTTCTCTATTTGTTTTTTGTTCTACAATCTGTAATTATTCTGCCTTTTGTTCGTTCAGTGTTCAAAAAGAAAAAAATCTTGAAAATCATGGAAAGCTGTGTAAACGTTCCCTGGAAATGATGAAAAATAAATGAAAAAAACAAAACTTATGTCAAATTTCACTTTTGGAAATCAAAATTGTGAAATATATCACAAAAAAAACTCATTGAAAATTTGAAAACAATTTTACCGTTTCAAAACACTTTGAAACGTTTGCTTTCCGTTTGATTCCGATTAGTCATATTTTTGTATGATATACGTTTCATTGAATCTACTTGTCTTTCAGGCCTGAATTGTGTTTGATGTTGGTTTAATATCGAAAAAAAATCACAGTTTACACCAACGTCACCAACAGTTGCACCAGTGATTTCACCAATCTCAGATGTTCAATTTTTGGAACAAATGTATGCTCGCAATAATAGAAATTGAGAAATTTTTAAAACAAAGTTGTTGGTGACCTTTTCGAAACCTAAAAAAATTGCACCGAACATACTCCAGATGTACACCAATGACATCACCAACCAACACTGTTATCAGTAACATCAATATGGTGCAGAGCGTGACTCATTTTACGTGGTTTTTGCAATGTTCTTTATAATGTCTTTCTTTTAAAAGTTTTCCTCTTTTTTTGTGATATGAATGTCTACTTTGAACTATTTTTTTTTTTTGAAACCTCGGTACAATAATAAAACAATGAAACTATCACTGTTTCGAGAATTTTTTTAAAGTTCATTTACTATTTGTAAATATTCTGTCTGTCAATTTACAGTTGAAAATGATTTCTGCGGTTTATGGTGTCAAATACTTCTTATCGAAATAACTTGTTTTCTAGCCTTAAACATTGTCAATAACGAATTTTACAGTTCTAAAATGATTAAAGAGAACTTGATCTATGTAGAATAAGAAAAACATCTCACTGTTTCAATAATCTCATTAATTGTTAATTTTAAAACGTGTCAGAGATTTTAACACAATTGTGTGTTCACAAATCTATTATTCACTTCTAGTTGAAAAAATCATACAATAACGTACATATGTAAAATGAAATATTTAGAAACGACATTCAGAGAGGGAGTTTCAAAATTCACTGTTTCAAACTTGTTTTATATAAATTACTTTATTTCTGGACTTCAATGTACTGAATAAATTAGCTTCCCAAGAAAAAGACAACTCCGGTCGGTTGAAAAAAAAATTAATTTTACTGTTTCAATTTTTTTCTAAATGTTTACTTTTCACGATGATGCGTTTTTGTCTCGATATATTTTTCAAAAATAAATCTAGAGGAATCGAAAATAAAATAATCTTTTGATCTTTTTTAAATTACTGTCGTGTCGAGACCAAGCATTATACCAGATAATAGTCGTCGTCGAATCCAATGGTAGTCCAAAACTCAAGTGTATCCAGCGGAGAGACAATTCAATCCATTTGTTATAGTATCAAATACGTTTCGCCGAAATAACTTTTTCTAAATTCCTGAACGTGATCATTGTCGGAATATTCAGTATCGAAAAATCTAGAAAAAACCTAGTACATTTCAAGAAATATGTTTTACTGTTTCAATAACTTTTGAATTTTAAGAAAAGGTGATGTGGAGGGATATTTGCATTTTTGGGACTTCAAAAGTTCGACTTTATTGCTCCCAAAACAGGGTATTGAGTATAAAAATAAGTATTGTTTATGTTCAAAGTAGAAAGTTACAATTCTTAGGCCAGTATAATTTAGGCATATGTCCATGAGTCCATGAGAGTTTCAGCGTAGAGTAAGGCACGATTGATGAGCATCTACTTGGCGACCGCAGTCAAGATTTCAATAGTGCTCATGTTTCATAGTACCAGCGTATAAAAAAATTCAGAATTTATAGCATCAAATACGTTTCATCAAGGTTACTTCTTTTCTTTGTACGGAACGCGGTCATTAACGTACTTCGTATGTTTTTCAATAATTCAAAGATTCACATGAAAGTAGGGAACTTGATGCCTAAACCTCATATGAGAAACAGGGTCCACGGTGATTTAAAATATCAAGGAGGCTGCCAAGTCATACAGAAGAGAGCGCGGAGAAAAAGCGTGTCTCGTGTGATCTACATGTTCCTTAAAATTGTGAGTCTAGGATTTGTTTTTGAGAAACCTGTTCAAACCGACGGAAATTCAGGTAAATTTGCTTGAAACCGAGTCAGAAATCGTTGAATACATATTCAAACATGATTTATATTTTTTTTCAACTCAACAAATAGACTTGATATTAATTTTGGAATTTTCAGACCCACAATTTTTTTGGTAGATCAAAGAGCCTTTATTCTCTATTTCTCAGCACTCTCTCTATATCAGTTGACAGCGTTAAATCACCGTGGGTCGTGATCAACGAAATGACTGGAATATCAAGAATCAATGTATAAAAATACATAGGCCGACGAACTCATGAGAGCTTGAGCGTAAACGTAGACACGATTGATGAGCACGTATTTGGCGATAGCGGCAGCGAATCCAATGGCGGTCAAGAACTCAATAGTGTGCGACGAGTCCATTCACAAAGTGGTCCTGATTTTATGATACTGGCGTCCAGAAAAGTTTTTTTCTACCGCGTCAAATATGTTTCATCGAAATGTTTTGTTTCCTTTGTACGGAACGTTACCAATAATCAGATTGAAGTTTTTGGGAAAACTCAAAGATTTGCACGAAAGAAGAGAACTTGGTATAGTTGGGAAAATATCACTGTTTCAATCAGTTCATATCTTCGAGATGATTCGATTTATTTCACTTTTAGAGGAAACATTTTTTACGTTTCATCAAAATTAATCGTTTTTTTTTGTATGGAAAGTGGTCATTAATAAAAATTGAACTTTCTCAATAACTCAACGATTCACATAAAAAAGGGAAATTAGTATAGTTAGGAAAAATTACTGTTTCAATAACTTCATGAATTGTTTCCCTTTTATATACCAGATTATATTTTTAAATTTATATAATCATTGGTTCAGATATACATAAATTTATACTTCAGGATGAATTAAATAATTTCATTCGGGTGAACTTTGGTGATCTTTTTAAAAGTCAATATCGTGTCGAGACCAAATACTGGTTTTATTTTTCGAATATTTCACAAGTTTAATGATTAAGTATGTTTAAAAAATAAGTACAATTGTATATTCAAAGTATAACATTACTGTATAAATACAAATAAAACTCTTAAGCCATTATAACTTAAGCATAGGTCGATGAGTCCATGAGAGCTTTAGCGTAAACGTAGACACGATTGATGAGCACGTATTTGGCGATAGCGGCAGCGAATCCAATGGCGGTCAAGAACTCAATAGTGTATCCAGCGACGAGTCCATTCACAAAGTGCTCGTGTTTCTCGTGTCTGGAGTCATTTCTGAGGCTCGACAATTCCATTTCCAATTGGGTTTCGTTGAATGTTGGAGTGATTCCGGCAGCGGCCAAACTGGCAAAGATGACTGGGACGATCAAGATGGTGATGAACAAGAAAACCGCATTGATCAACTGAAATTCAAATATGACTACCGTAGTCTTGATCCCTATATGTAGTTCAAAATGTATTTACATAATATTTTGCAGCTGATAATTTGTAGCTAGTCTAATCAAATGTTCGAAAAAATAATTGTAAGAAATTTCGAAATCAGCTGCCGACTTACCGAAATGTAGAGTGAGACACGGAGAGCCAAGACATTGTTCTTGATTGCTCCGACCAAGGTGACAACTTCCAAGATGATCGAGACGGCGGTGGCGAATTTCATCGAGAAGTCTTTCTCTTCGAAAGTTTGGATGACGCTGCCAACAATGCCGACGACGCATAGAACAATGACGACGAGCTGAAAAATTGGAAAATGGGAATAGTTTAAGATTCTGGATTAGGAAAAAAGGTCCCTGTATATTTAATTTGATTTTTTTTTTGAGTCAAAGTATGAAATTTGCTCTATTGAAAATGAACGAATTTTATTTTCTGTGAAAATTACTGTTTTTTTTTCAAAATCTTTCATTTTAGCTTTTTATTTTGTCAGTTCAAATCAGAGCTGTCGAAATGGGAAAAATGTGGGCTCCAGATAGCCCAGATGGAAATGCCCATTCCATCCCATCCCACTTCAAGAAATGACCAGATAAACTGGGGTGGGCTGGGCTTTCCCAGTTGGGAAATTTTTTTTTGTAAATTTTCGAAAAAGTTCACGTTTGTATTTCTTTTTCTGACGTATTGGTCGTTTTTTTGTTCATTTCATGAAAAAATTAGTGTTTTTTTAAGAAATGAAAGAAAAAAGAGAGCCCACCTGGGCTCCCATGGGATGGTAATGTTTATTTGGAATTTCCCACGTGATAAAATTTACTCATTCTTCCCAGTTAATCTGGGAAGCCCATCTGGGGTAAATTCCATTTCAACAGCTCTGGTTCAATTTGAATAAACTGTTGACCGGTAGAATTAAATAACATGTATACTACATTCGGTCCCTATAAGTCCAATTAGGTACCTATCAAAACGTGAGATTCGTTGCTTGATTATCTGATATTTAACAATAACATAGTTCATCTTACGGTTCCGGGTTAGTTAGTGTTAACTAGCTAATAGGTTTTCTATGAATAACTTCTAAAACTTCTGAAACGTATTTGACCCTCAAACCGGTAATGAAAAGCAAACTATCAAGAGAACAGGTAACTGGGGAAAAGGGTTTTTTGACTGGAAACTGGGGTACCTGAGTTTACCCCTACCAATCGAACCTGATAATATCAAGCTACACCTGGAGTAACGGCCTATGAAATTACAAAATAAGTTAAATTGATTCCAGTCCGATTTTTAGATACCCATTGTTCTCTTCTCATAACCAAAATACATAAAGTTTCATTGCTTTTTTAAAGTATTTTTAAAAATAAGAAATAAATTAACACTAGCTTTATTGTTGGTTATATATTTTTTCGTGATCCGCATACAGAATTCACATGTTAAATGTACGAAAAATTATCTCATAATAAACACTGAAAATACAATAACCCGACACCTATTGATAAGAATCTCCAATGTTTGTTCTTTTTCCCATCAATGTTTTTTATTAAACTTTTGAACAAACCTATTACAGTAAAACATTGTTTCAAAAACTTAAAATCAAATTTTAAACTTTTTCTGGTTCATGACAAAATGGATCATGATAATAAGAGTGCTATCAATCTTCGAACTGAAACCACAGTAACCCATTTCTCACCGAAATATTAGTTGGTTTCCGATAAACTGTCAAAACCAGTTACTTCGTTCAAAACCATGGGAAAACTAACAAAAATCGAAAAATCAACAAAAAAAATTAATTGGACACGATTGAATTGTCGGTTTGTGTATACATTTTATTGAAAAAAAAGGTGGCAGGAATTTGTGATTTGTTTCGAAATTTTAGAAATCATTTTTGACTTCACAAGTTAATTTCATTTATTTTATACGATTTTTTGAAATACTAAATTCAGTGAAAACCTGAACCTTTTCACGACAAATCTCCGCTGGAAAAAACTATATAAGATATTCAGGAGACCAAGTTCTATAAATGTGCAAATTTTGAAAAAATTTCAAATCGCCACTTTTTAAAAATTTTCAAATTGGTCAATCGAAATGTTTTTTTTTTGACTCATTAAAGGTACTTTTCCTTATTAGTTTTGAAAGTTCTCCAATATTTCTGGTCTTTTGGACAACAAACTGAACAATGGCTCTATTTTTCAACGATCAAAAATCTATGAAAAATTAAACACATGTTTCTATTTTTCCCGTGACCCCCAAGATACATAAATTCAAACTCACTCTCGCATCGAAGCACATGAAACGTGGTGGTTGGGTGTACATTCTTCTGTCCAGTTAACGAGCTCCGAAAAAACTCTGAAAATAAATGAATGGCTGTAACACGAGGTTTAGGGCGAGTCGTACGTTTCTATGACTACCAAAAATGGAGTGAGTTAGTGATAAAAAGACAAAGGAGAGCAGGTAAACAAGTCTAGAAAAAAGGACAAATGCTCAAAAATCCACTTTGCAGAATCGATTCTAGCAAAAAAGTTCACAGACACACACAAAACAAAAATGAAATGATTGAGAGTATCACAAAAAACCAAGGCTAAACAAAAAAGTGACCAAAAGACGCCAAGAGAGATGGGATAAAAACAAGAGATGCAGAGAAAAATGCGACAACCGGTTAGAGAGGAACGCATCTAGACGAATTATGACTCAGAATATCGATTTTTGTGCGCGATTTTGGCGGGACACAGATGTTTCTTTTAATAGGTCTTTAACACAAATATTCATCACAAGAACACCGGATAAAACAGCGAAAAAAACTAAATAATAAGAATATAAATCGAAAATTATTCACAAGTGAATCGAAAATTTACATGCTATATAATACTGTGAGAAAAAACAGTAAGGGGGTTTTCAAAGAAAACAACATTGCGTAGATAAGAGACCCGCACGAAAAAAGTAGTATGAAGAAAGGGAGCGTTGAAATTAAGGAAGGCAGTCGTGCGACGACGATTCTCTGATGAGATGATTGAGGAGTGCTGAAATATTTTTCTGCATGGAAAGCCCGTGAATTTGGAGTGTTTCACAATTTCTCGAGAACAGAATACTGATTTTTCAAAAAAAAATGTAGAAATACACTACGAAAAAATTTCAAATTAAACAGACGTTTTTTGTTTATTTTCAATTTTCAAGAAGATGAGGGCGTCTGCATTTTCATTTGATGCCATTGATCGGGCCAAAGTGGTGAATGTGACCAAAACTTCATTTTTAACGACACAAAAAATAAGGTCTAATATGGATTACTTCCGTTGTCGTTTTAGTAACTTCGCCCGAATTTCAATTAAAATACTGCTTCAAAAAAAAGCTTAAAAAAGCATAGAACACTTCTTCAAAGAATTCAAATTTTGATAAATCAACAATAATCGATTCTACTTTCACTTTTTTATTACGATAGTTACACTCATCGAAGATGATTCATCTAGAAAGTAAAATGTTAATTATTCTAATTTATTGAATTCAAGTTCTTCTCTTTCGAAATTTAAAACAGAAAACTAGCAGCACAACAAACTGTAAAAAATATATTTGATATCAAAATGTGTTGGCTGAAATGAGAAATATGAAAAAAGTGTATGAAAAAGGAGAGAAGTTGTTTTGCACTTTTGTTTATTTGTTTTTTTTATCACATGTTCAAAACAATTGCGAAATCTTGTTCACATCCATCCATTACTCATTCTCTGATGCTTTCGTTTTTTGAACGTCCTAGTTTTCTTGCAAGAAGTCACGTTAATAGCCTCCACACGATAAATCACTTTCTTCATAGATAAAAAGTTGAAAGAAATTTCTTTCGGTTGGAAAAATATATTTAAGTTTGAGATTGTGAAGTTCAATTTTCACCCATAAATGTCTTACCTGACTAAAGTTATTTCATATCTTGACTGAATGAGAATTCTCGACCCGCCGTTTCACTCAATTCATCCATCGATGCTCGTCTTGATGTATAATATTCGTAAGGCGTCTCTTCTTCCTCTTCATTCGCTCGCATTTTCGAGCTGACGAACAAGTTCGCCCATTCTTCATATTCTGATTCAACATCACCTAGATTCTGAAAAAAGGAAAATAGTTTATATGGGTTAAGAAATCTGACAAAAAAAAAAACTTACAGCGACCCATTCATCTTGTAGCAATTCTGTGGCTTCATATCTGTGAAACGGATCCAACGTTATCAGGCACATGATCAAATGTCGAACAGAATACGAGATTTCATCCCAATGTGGCGACGGGAATGTGAATTCACCACTCTGAATCGCCGAGAACAAATCCTGCTCACTACCATCTGAACTTTGAAACGGTGGGAAACCGACGAGAATCGCGTAGAGAATAACACCAGCAGCCCAAATGTCCACTTTACAACCATACCCAACTTGAGCCAAAACTTCTGGAGCAACATAGGTCGGCGTACCGCAAATCGTTTTGAGCACACCAAATTCTTCAGGCATCTCAGTGGCGAGCCCAAAATCGGCCAGTTTCACACCAATCTCACCATAGGCATCTCTCATGATCTGTAATTGATAATATAAGCGTTGTGGGGCAGATGAATGGAACATACCAGCAAGTTCTCCAACTTGACATCTCGATGAACAATATTCAAACCATGAATATATTCCAATGCTTGTCCTAGGCATGTTATTATTCGAACAGCGTCTCGTTCAGGCACTCGTTTTGTGCGTCGAAGATGTTCGAACAAATCACCCATCTGAAAAAAGTTTTTTTTTTGAGCCAAAAAAAAATAAAGATCTGTTCAAACTTAGCTGTGAGAAAAATATAATTATCTGGTTGAAATTTACGTTTGGGGAAATTCAAAAACGAAATTTATATTTTGAAAACCTAATTTTAATCATTTAATTTCAGCCAAAGTTTTAGCAATTTTTCGTTTTTCGAACTCGGTAAAACTTTCAGAATTATTTGAATCGTTTCGGATAATGCGTTCAATTTTCGATCAAAAAAAACTACAGTTTCTATAAATTATCAAAGCTCTTTATTTATTACAAATTGCGTTTCTTGTGCTGGACTGAAAAATTGACGAGAAAATTAATTTTTGCCATATATTTTATACTCAAAATAGGATCAAAGTATGACTTTTAACTCTATAAATTGGGCTGATTCAGATTTTACAAGGTAGTCTGAAAATTATTGAAGATTTACGGCCCTTCTGACTAATATAAACTCTGTCTAGTCAAAAAAATTTTTAAATTTTACCTCAATCAGTTCTAACGAAAAATAAAACGCATCATCAATCAACCAATTATCATACAATTGCACTATGAAATGATGTTCGAGTCGTTTCAAAATCGACAATTCCATCTCAATCAAATGCTCTTGTCCAATAACATTCTCTCGTGCAATTACTTTCATGGCTCGTTTTTCTCGATTCACCCTAAAAACATAGGTGAAAATTAATCATTCGAAGATCATAGGGTATCTTACCTATCAGTAACTTCATAAACCACCGCAGTGTTACCATCTCCGATTAACCGATTTAGAATATAATGTTCAGCGAGTTCAGCTGGGAGACGTTGTGCAGCCTCGTCTGGAACAACACTGCCAGATCGATCAAATCTCAGCGATTCATTTCGATTCGGCATAAACCGCCGACCATTGTGTCGACGGATCTTCGAAGCTGACGTTGACACACATTTATACTCTTCTGAAGCGACCAGTAAATCATCCGCCGCCATTCTTTCATTTCCACCATACGCCACAAAAACATCATCATCTCCGAAAAAATCTTCGAGCCTAATAATCTGCCGACCACTAACGGCGAATAATTTCCGAATTGCACCACTGTCGAGTTTGACGATTCCAGTTAAATCTCGAAGAACCTGATCATACGATCTCGCCGTTTTCTTATTCAACAAATGCCGAACAATTTTCCTCGGTTTGACACCGTTTCGTATGACTTTGATGATACGCGGATAAACAAAATCGGTTCGTTCTTGAGCATGTTCAACGACATTAAGAGCTAATTTTGTGGTTTCTTTGTGCCTATTGTAACGATTAGCAAGGGTGAGTCGCCAACTTGGCTCTGCAGCGCGAGAATAATCGACTTGTTTGAATGTGTCAGTGCTGAAATAAGAAGATAATATTATGAATGAGCAATACATGGGACAATTTTAAATTTAAATTTCATTTCAATAATAAATAATTTGCAGATGAACTAGAGCGATCCCACTGAGACTTAGTGCACTTTAAAAAATTCCTGAAAATTTTTCAAAGCGTTTTTAAAGCTATTTTCCTTTACTGTTTCAGCACAAAATTTTAAGAGTTTGAACTAATCTATGACGATCCATCTGAAACCTTTTAATCAATTCTAGATAATTTTACTACGAAATCTTCATGAGTCACGACCTATTCTTTGATCCTTTTGATTTGTTTTCTAACCTGATTTCCTACTCAAATTCGTGAAAATTAGAGAATTATTTAGTTCTGATTAATTTTCAACAATTCAAGAAAAACTCCGAACTATTTTGTTTACTGTTTCAGAAATATTACATCAAAAATAATCAAAACTATCAAATATTCTTGCAGTATTTTCGTTCTTTTCAACTGACAATTCTGGACAAAACACTGGTTTTTTATAAATCATAGTGAGAAATCGTTCAACAAAAAGTTGGAATTTCAGTGTGGGCAATTTTTGGAAAATTCTAAACGTGTTCGATAAATTACCTCGAACAAACATAGGCTCCACCATCTTCAAACTGATCCACTGTCGTAATCCTCTGCGTTCCATCAATCGTAAAAATGTGCCTAATTCCATGTGGTAATGCAGTCGAATCACACATCATCGTTTTCATCAAATCTTCCATCAACGGCTGCATCGATTTGACCCGATCACTTTGAAGCGCATACGTTATTCCCTGGAAAATTTGAGTTAGATTTTCGAGATGAACAAAACGGCACTTACCTTAAAATATTGATCACCATTCCTAAAAAACCGCAGTCGTTTGGCTTTGACAAGATGTGTATATCCAGTGGGTCCAATTCTACATCGTTTCTGCATTTCGGTGACCATATCTCTAGATTCTCCGCTTGGCGACGCTTCTCGATTATCATTGCTATCCATCACCATCGACGACGTCATCGACGCCTCTGCCGTGTTGGTTCCATTCGAAGCCGATGACGAAGGCATACCAAGTCGGGTCAGATTGAACGTCGATGCTTTTGGTGTCACTAAATCGTCGGCGTCCGCAATTGTTGTAGCGTTTAGTGTTTGATCGTGTCCCGTACGAAATCGACTTGTTGTGGCAGTGGTATTTAGAGTTGTGGAAAGAATCGTCGAATGTGGTCGAGCAGTGTGTGGTGGGACAGCTAAAAGTTATACTTGGGGAAAGGAAAGAAGTGCGTTCATGGCTGGAAAGATGACGAAGTAGAAGCTATCAATTTTTAAGAATGAAATTTTAAATCAAATAGGAAGTTACTAATAGTTCGAAATCTTGACACAAACCTTTTGAAACAGAAAAAAATCAGGGTCGAAAAGTAACATGAAACGGACCCAATCATAAATTTCGAATTGGGTGTTTTTTTTTTTAAATATATACGTAGTTTGTATTGCTTATCCGTGGAGGTCAGCTATCGAAAAGTAGATCAAATTTTGAAAAGTTTCAAAATCTCTCATTTTGACCTGCTATTTCGTCGGTTCAAACTACATTTAGTATTTTGCCGTTGACTGACCTCCACGGATAAACAATATCTCAAAGAAAGGTTTATAAATTTTTCCTTATCTTCATATTATAATTTTCCCTCTACTTTACTAAAATCAATAATTCGATTTTCGGGCTCAATTTATAACACGTTCAAAAATATAAAGTTAGAGCGTGATGACTTTTGACACAAAAAACTGAAAAATGACACATAAGATGTTGATGATGGTGAATTAATATCGAAGGTTGGTGGGAAAATCAGATATTCAGGTATATGAAGCTGAACTACACGTATTGAGTCTCATCGGATGCTCAGATTCGGCATCTTTCTCGATAAAAAAATGAAACAGGAACTTTTAGAAAGTTCTGCTAGTTTCGGTTTTTCCGAAAAAACGAAATCATTTGTCAAAACTAAACATTTTCCTACAAAAAATTGTTTAGAAAACATTTTAAAAATCAATTCACTAATTTCTGTGAGAAAAATGTGAAAAACAGAGGTTTCTTTCTAAAAAAAAAATAAACCAGTTCTATTATTTTTTGAGTAACTTTATTGAGGAAGGTTAAAACCTGCATACTAAAGATGCGGATATGCACATATATTTAATTACATGAAAGGTCTACATAGAATTCTTTTGATTGAATGCACATGGCAGGTGTTCTGGATAAAACGCACCTTTTTCTGGCAATAAATATAAAATTTTACTTTTCTAATACTCCGATGAATAAAGATAAAATTCTTTTCAATAAATTCCCTAGTTCAAAAGCACATAAATTCAAATGGAAAATAGTGCTCAATAATCCGTTTTTCTTCACCAGACAAACCCGTCTGTTCAATTTCTAATGAGTCATTCCTAGCTTTCTCTTTTTCTTCCCACCCTATCCATTTCGTATACACCCTCTCCATTTATTTATGCATATTGGTGTGACACCATTAAAGGGTGAGCAAGAGGGGGTGTCTTATCTGGCTCTTGTTTGCAAAATTTCGACGGATTTGTAGTCGAAAACTATGCATGTTTAAGTTTACTATGTCATTGGGAGACATTTAGAGTGCGGAAAATTGCTGTTAATTTTTTCTACTGGATAGATTCACTATAAAAAAGAACATAAGCCCGTCACCAACACAATCACCATCACAAATACAATGAAAAAGTGCAGAAGTTAAACCCTTACGTCTTTTAAACCGTGGAATATTGGTTTTAGTCACACTGGACAGTCGTTTTGCAGCACGTGGAAGAGTATTCCCGCCAATCCTTGTTGGTGTTCCAGTGTCATTGGTTGGTAGTGTGCAATTGGCTGATGTTGCTGTAGAACTTGTTGCGCCGGACGATGATAGTGTCATACGCCAAGATTGACTAGGCATATTGAAACGATAGATTTAAAATTTAAAGCAAAATAGATAGTGACAATAGTCAGCCTGGAAAAGGACGGCGAAAATAAAAGGGTTAGGGTAAACCATAGCATAACATTGAAAAGTGAAGAAACTAACAAAAAAGAACTCACCAATTCAATATTTAACGTCCTAATGTTTATTTCCCTGAAAAAAAAGTTTTTTGTTTAATATAGGCAATAAGCGAAAATTGCAAATAATCAATGAGACGTTAGATCCAATTGTTTTTTGTCGGTAAACAAAAAGAAATAAGTTAAGAGGATCTTTCTTTTATATTTAGTTACTTTCAAAGATTTCACAACATATATGTACTAACAATTGACCAATGTGAGAAAGAGGAAAAACTCAAAGCATTTGAGAAAAAGAGAAAAGAGAATATCCTTTTTCCAAAATTTATTTTGCGCAATTTTATCAATTTGTGGTTTTGCGAAACAAACAGATGTGATATAATAATTACGCCTATGAAAATATATTATTTTTATCGCATTTTACTATAAAGTTGTAACCGGAGCGCTAGCCTAGGCGGCGCATATATTTTGCATAAAAACGTGAGAAAACTAGAGACCTATTTGTGAACTAGTTTTCTAATTTTTAGAACTAACAATATGTATCAACACATTTTCAATTACATTTACAATTTTTATAGGAACACGAAAACTAGAAAACAAGAAGCAAAGAAGATTTTTGAACAAAAGAAAATCGAAGTCAATGAAAGTGAGCTGAATTAAAAATTAGTGCGCGTCGAACAAAATGCAAAATGTGCAATTGTTCGTTTCTTGTTCGGGTGTATGCAGACTTGACTAAGCAGCGACCTCGGATTACGATCGATTGTCTTCTTAAAACCCCTCAATTTAAAAGTTTTACAGGCGACATTGGACTATGTCTGGTGTACCAGTGCAACATTGGAATTTTGGCATTGGACCGATAACATGTCACGCCTGGAATAAGGATAGAACTCGTGAGTTTTATGCTTTTTTGTAAAATAAGTTTTTTTGAAAAATATGATTTTATGCGGAGAAACGAATAATTTTCAATGTTTCTAAACATATTTGACAAAGGAAGAGAATTTTTTCAAGAAAGTTTAAAAGTTTTGAAGTTATTTTTAACACTTTGGCAATCAGAAAGATCCGAAAATGTATTTATCACAAGGAACAGTGAAAAATGCCCCAAGCATGGTTTGGTTTTTCATTTTACTACTGAACCAATGTTCGAAAAAACATATAAAATAAGTTTTGTTAGCATTCACAATAGTTTTTTTTTTTCGAAAATTTCGTCATCCTTCAAAAATAGTTGGGGTTTCATACACAAAAACTAAGATTTTAATTTGCATCATAAGTTTCGAAAAATTAGGAATTTTTCTCATCACCAATCAAAACAGTATCAGTATTTTAAATATTACTATCCGAGTTTTCAAATTAAAAAAAATGGAGCGTCTCATAAAATATTGTTAAACATCTGAGTATTTGTTTTAGAAATCGCCGTATCCGCTTCAAGCAACGAAATCATAATTTTCGAATGGAAAAATGGCGACTGGGTAAATATCCATACATTAGCCGAGCACGATCTTCCTGTAACTGGCCTCGATTGGGGTGTTAAAACTAACCGTATCGTCTCATGCTCTCAAGACAAAAACGCGTTTGTCTGGACATTTGACAAAGGAAATTGGAAACCTGAATTGGTGTTGGTTCGATTCAATCGCGCAGCAACTTATGTAAAATGGTCACCATTGGAGAATAAGTTCGCAGTTGGAAGTGGCGCCAAATTGGTTTCTGTTTGTTATTATGAGAAGGAGAATGATTGGTGGGTATCGAAGCAGATCAAGAAACCAATCCGTTCAACGGTGACTTGTCTCGATTGGCACCCGAATAATGTTCTCTTAGCTATTGGATCGTGTGATTTCAAAGTAAGTACCTATTCGTCTCAACTAATCACAAATAAAATAAAACTCTTTTCAGTGTCGTGTTTTCTCAGCATACGTGAAAGAAGTCGATGAGAAACCATCTCCAAATCCTTGGGGACAGAAAATGCCCTTCGGTCAACTCATGAGTGAATACTCGGTTGGTGGATGGGTGCATCGTGTGGCATTTTCACCATCAGGATGTAGATTGGCATTTGTGTCACATGATTCATCAGTGTCGTATGTAGACTCAACAGTGGTAAGTCAACTGGTTTTATCGTTCGAAAAATGATCCATTATTATTTTCTAGGACAACACAAAATCTCAACATTTACGTACAACACATTTGCCATTTACAACAGTTGAATGGGTCACTGAAAACAGTGTTGTTACAGCGGTAAGTCAGATTTTTTCCATCAGTAAAAATATTGTCTTCGCTTATACATACCAATAACGTACATCATAATGACTGAATTTCATTTTTTGAGCATTCTAGTTATTTTTCCAGACTTATAAAGAATCGAAGTTTTGAAAATATCGATGTCTGAAACATGAGAAGCCGAAACTTTCAGAATAAAAAATTTAATCTGTCGTTGTCAAGGTATTATTCCGGTTGAGTCGGTGTAAAACATTAGAAAATGAAAAAATATCGATTATTTTTATACTAGGCATTTTTTGCTTTAAAAAAAACCCCACTGATGAAAACAGGTGATATATATATATATATATATATATTCATTTTTTCCAGGGTCATGACTGCTCGCCAGTTTTATTCGTCGTCTCGCAAGATGTTTTGAAAGAAGTGTGTAAACTCGACATTCCATCAGCTGCCAAATCATCAACTGTTAATAGTGCTCTCCAGATGTTCAAAAACATCGATCGAAATGCTGCGTCCGAAAAAGTTAATGTCGCACTCAAAACTTTACATCAAAACCGAATTACGTAAGTAACCATGAAGTATTGAAAAAAAATAACAGTCTTACTATTTCAGCCAAATCCTACCACATTCTGGAACAACTGGAAACGTTGTGAAGTTCACCACATGTGGAACTGATGGAATTATCGCTATATGGGATTTGAAGGTATGTGTTTTTTTTCAGTAGTAACCTGAAAGAGAAAAAAAAACTATATTTAACAGGAAACTATTGAGTTTTGTAGGGTAAGGTGGTGGCATGATTTCGAATTTGAAAATAATTTTCTGTGATTAATTATTAACATTTAGTGTTTCTTTTTCTGTGTGAAATAAGAGTTTCTGATTCTTAATCAAGTCTACAGTTGCACAAACTTTCTTAAATAAATTTGTTTTTCAGAATCATCCATCATTGGCGTAAACAAACCGAGTTTATCCAACCCATGTCAAAATTTTTTTGTCCAAATGCAAGTTCTCACTTAATTGATTCCCCAAAGCTCCAAAAAACTTAGTAAAATATCGCCTCTATTGTTCGTTTTTCTTTAAAAAATGTGATTTTGTTGTAAATACCGTGTGCTTTAACCCCAATTTCAACAACATTTTATATGTACTTAAATTTGATGTTTTTTATCTTTTCGAAAAATTTTCATGCGTTTTTTTCAACGCTTCGATATCTTATTTTCTCTCATGAATCTACGAGATTCATATCTTTTTTTAGATGGGTGCCGATGTAAAATCGGAAGATAAACAGTTATCAAAAAATGACATTTGGAGAAATGACAAATCTTGTATGGTAAATCCTTTCTTTCTGAAAAAATAGATTCTTTTCCGAATTTTCAGCTTTGTGGCGATGTTTGCGAAACTCCTGCGTTGCAAGATTCACATTGTCTGAAAGCGAAACACATACGTAAAATGCGGTTATATGAGTTCTATACAAATGAGATCACAAAGTTTTCACATGGAACTGATTCGCTGCTTTTCAAACGATACACATTGAGAAAAATGAGAATCTTAGGTTGGTTTTTTTTTCAAAAAAAAAATCAGTTGAATTTTCTGGTTTTCAGGCCTTGAATGCGTTCATGAAATTACGACGTTATTCAATCCGTCGGCGATATGGGCTTGTTCGATTTGTTTTGTTGCTGGTGGTCACTATGATGCTGCCGATGCTCATTTGATGTCTCTCAATCATATCAAGACCTATATTGTGAGTCACAATATCTGTTTTAGTACTGAAAATAATTGAAAGAGAACTTTCGAGTGTCTGATCAAAAAGTGGGAAGTCGCTGTATTTTTGTTTGGTTTATCGCAGCAAAAATATTTTTCTAGCATAAAAATTGACGAAATTTTGTTACATTTCTTTGAAGTATTCCGACACAGAAATAAAATTGCTGTGCAGAAAACTGAGTAACAATCTTTTCAATTTTTAGACATTTTTTAGATCTGAAAACAATGCATTTCATTTTAATATTTTCATTGTAGAGCTTTTTTCGTTGTTTTTTCTTCTATTTTTACGCCTTTATCCATCTTATGAATACATCTTCCTTGTGAGAATTTAAAAACATAGTTTTGTTGTCAAAACAAAAAAATTTAATGAAATTCTGTTTTTTTGTCAGGACGAATTCCATCCCGATGAAATGAAAAGTGCTGTCTACGACAAAGAGGATTTGTCTCAACAATATGAACAGTTCTTAAAACTTGCTGATCGTATTTATGTTGAATATGGTGGACTGCAAAAGCCGGAGATTATTAAAATGAATATTAGTGAAGCAGATGCAAAGAAGAAGTTTGTTCTCACCGATATTGGTGACACTATGACCAGTCATGTTTGCCCAAAAGATGCGAAGAAAGTTATTTTGCATTGTAAAACCTGTAACGAATTGATTCCAACACACAAATCGACAAAGTATACGGTTGAAAAAGCCAAGGCGGCGCACTTGGATGGCACAGTCCATCAGAAATGTGCTACAATCTCCGGTTGTATTGAAGAATGTAAGTTTTTGTTTCAAAGTGTTGTGCAGGTAGTTTCAAAAAGTTTTGTTGCAGTTGAGATCGAAGAAGTCTTTGATAGTGACACTAAGGAGACGGCTGGTGACTCTTTGAAATGGATCATTCGTGAAGATCATGGTGATCTCACATACTTGAACTCGCCATGCGGATTGCGCAATTGTATCAAAACTGGCGACGAAACATTCTGCTCACTTTGCTTCTGTTTTGTCGAAAACGTCGAAGATCACTTCTCATCGGAGAATCATGTTATGAATTTTCTCAATGGTCGCTTTCCATTCGATAATTATTTAATAAGACAACTTCCGAGAGAAGAGCGACAGAAAAGAGCTTTGCAATTGTTGGCGAAGACTTTTTTGGAGAATGAAAGTACGAGGAAGGCACCAATGCAACGGTTTCCGCTGAGTATACAGGTACACAATTTATCGAAAAGTGATAAAATATTGGGGCGAAAATGTATCAAAATACACGCGCGCGCATGTTGTTAAGCTCAATTTTGAGCAAATATACAGTTTTTTGTTTACTTTGATTATTTTTTCAAAATTCCTTTTCTATCTCCCCCAAAAGTATAATTATAAATAACAAACAATCGTTTCAGTCATTGATTTCACCTGATTTTCGTGTTTTCGAAGATGTTCAGCCACAAATTACGGAAGAATATGGCCAAATTTGTATTTTGTGCCCAGTGAGTTGCAGATCAGCTCAACGGTATTTTTAAATGCTTCATTTTTTCCAGATTTGTCTCAACATGTCGTCAGTTCCGAAAACTGATGATCCAGATGAGGAGAAAAATTTGAAAGCGCATTGGTTGAAGCATTTAACTGAACCGCAGCACTATGAATGTGCCACTAGAAGAGCTAGTTTTATTTTTGGTGAGTTGTAATCAGTGTGAGCGATGGTCTAAAAGATTATATTCTTAGACGAACGCTTCTTCGTGCCATTTCCTCCGTCTATTAAACAAATGGCATATGCTGACAAAGGAAAATGGATTACAGTCAAGGTAATTAGTTTGTGACGTGTGAATATTGATAATCCACACATTTAGAATAACTTTAACAAAACCATATTTCTCATAATCTAGAGCTTTTTTTCAATTTGTTTCTATGGAAATTGTCAGGTTTTTATCAGTGTTGTGCCTGAAAATCAGAGAAAACAAAAAAGGTAGGATCATACTGTTTATTTCAAACTACATTGCAAACCAATGATAAGTATCTATGATTGTGCTTTAAATATTTTCAGAAAATTTTAAGAATATTTTAAATAACAGTATATGATATGGACTCGATGGACTACGGTGCATACTCGGATGTGTAAAAAACGATTTTTGAATTAATAGATTCGTCAAGACTCAATTGCGAGTTTTACTGGTTTTCCGGCATGACACTGGTACTGACAGGAAAAGTCGAGATTGACAGATATTTTATTGCGTTTCATGTTTTTTAAAGTATATTTTATTACTTGCATTCACAGGATACTGAAATGCTCATTCAAACACAATGCGATGTTGGCTTGGAATATTTGGTTGAGGATGAGGATAATGATGAAGTTGTATGCACAATATGTGCTCGAATTTATCCTCGTAATAATGCCGATGTTATAAACTATCATATTCGTTCGATTCAGCATTTGAAACAGTATTTGGTGAGTGAAATTGTTGACTTCTTCTGTAAACTATTTGTTAATTAATTTTCACTTGGTGATTGTATGTTAATCTTTGACATTTTTTGTAACTTCTGTTTCATTGTTGAGATAATAAGTATATACATTCCAGGCTATTACTAATCGTACAATGGTGGGCTTGATTTTGAGCCAAAAAGCGGACGCTGTTGCCGAAGGATTGTTGTTGGAATGGTTGCAAAGAACTTCGTCACAATTTGCAATTAAAATGAAGGTAAAAAACTTCGCCACTACTTGGCACTTATGTCGTTTTTTTTGTACGGTCTTCTCCCATCGGAACGAGCTTGTCGTACCGTGTGGCAAGCTTGCCTATTTGAATCTGAAAATATCCCGAATATTTTTTTCTGTTCATGTTTTCCTTTAATTAATTAAATATTGCTAGGTGTATTCAAAGAAGAAGACAATCGATCTGGATGACTGGAAATCTGTTAGTATGAGAACGGTAATATCTGGAAATTGGTAACCGAAGTATTAAATTTTATTTGTTGTTAGGTCGACAGTTCACTCAATTCTCTCAATGAAACACGTGATTCTTATGATACACTTGTTAGTTTGGTTGACCGTGTTGTTTGTGATGGAGGTAATAATCTCCTCCGTCTTTTTTTTTTTATTCGATTCTGTTTCAGTGGAATTGAGTATGTTGGGCGCAAGAGAAGCGTTGATTGCTGCGAATATTCGAATTATTCATACATATCCCGATAAGAAGGCTGTCATGTGCAGGTGTATGGTAAGGAATTGGACGATTCGCCCTACTTCGACGTTGTTTTATTTCTTCAGAACTGTGAATTGGCTTTTTCGGCAGAGGTGGAAAATTGGGATGAAGATGTTTTTATCAGGCATATGCGAAATGATCAACATTATGATCGGATGAAAGTTTTACATGAAAATCGATTCGGTTAGAATTGTTTCTAGGTTTTTTCATTAGTAGAACGATGTTTATAGATTCGTATGGAATTAGTGAAGAGAAATCGAATTACACAGTCAAAGCGTTTGTGCAAAAAGATCCTGCGAAGGTATTTTTGATTTTTGGCATTTATATCTTACGATTCTCATTCAACTTTCTGTTTTTTTTGCAGAAAGTCAGTTGGCAATGGAATGCTGCTCAAAAGGTTCATGACTATGTTTTGAGTGTTGTTGGTTTGGAAGAGATTGTCGAACGACGATCTAGAGAACGAGAGAATCTCACGCCAGATTTCTTTTGTGCACTTTGTGCTGCCACATTCCCGAAACGCGCGGCTAATTTGGAAGCGCATGTCAGAAGTTTTACTCATGCAATGAACTTTTTGGTGAGAAAGTTTTGCGTGATAACTTGACAACGATTCCGCTTTTTTGTAGCACAAATATCGTGCTGTTGCGATTCGAGACATTGAAGAGTTGAACAAAAAGTTTGATGATCGCGGAAAAGAAGTTCGAAAATACGTGTCGACGCTACTCAAAGATATTGCGCCTGCGCAAATGTATTGTATTCGTGTTTATGATCCAATGGGAGAAGCTGAGAAGAAAAGTATTGTCGCACAACAACGGGCGAAAGACGAGGAAAGAGCGGCAGAACAGCAGAAATTGAGACTAAAAGCAGCAGAAGGTAAAAGATATGGTCTTTGCTGATGAAAGGAAAGAGCACGAATGACGAAGTTTTTTGTATCAAGTAGCAAATAAGGAATTTTGAAGTAATGTTAGGTTTAATAATTAGTAGTTGGCCTACTTCAGTGACACGTTTTTACTCAAACAAGTTTAAAAAAAAAACTCGAGCCTTGGAAATTGAATTTTGGATCTTTAGGCTAGCACACATGTGCTAAATTGTCAATTTTCACACAAATACCGTACTCATTCTCATAAATTGATATAGAACATTTATCTGGACTTTGAATGTTTGTTGGAAATCGAAATTGCTTTCTCTTTTGTAGATTTTTTTTTCATTTCAAAAATGTATAGTATAGTGAAAGTCTGCTGAAAAAAAGAGGGACCCTAAAACAGCACATAAATACTGTTAGAAATTTGACCGGTATCACGCGCCCTATGAACAAGGGCACGCGTTGCACACCAGCAACGCATGGTTTTTCATTAAAAACAATGCGGAGCGGTTGTGCGACGCGGTGATACTGAAGAAATTTCAGACAATTAGGGTTGCAAAACGGGCGACGGGCGGCCGAAACGCCCGGTTGTCTGCTTGCTTGACGCCCGGCGGCGCCCGGCTGTTCGTTTGCTTAGCGCCCGGCGGCGCCCGGTTGTTCGTTTGTTTGGCGCCCGTTGACGCCCGGCAGTATTTGTGTGTGCTTTATGAACACACAAACTGAGCCCTAATTTATAATCGCTTTTTTCAAACATGAAAAGTGACTTTTAGAAAATAAGACTCTATCGACCTTGTAGAGAAAAACGAGCTCTTTCGATTGGTATATAACTCGAGTACTCATTTGTTCAAGTAAAATTTTAAACGAATGAAAACTATCCAGCTGGTGAAATTGCGAAAATCAGCTGTTTTTGAGATTCCTTTATTTCAAAAAATTACTAGGGTCAAAATAAAAAATTTGCTAAATGCAATTTATACAGTTTTTCTGTGCCTACAAAATGGTATATAACAGGTTTCATGAAATGGAAAAACCCTGAATGAGTCCTCAATCTAAGTTGTAAAAAGGTGTGAAAACTGATAACTTCCACTGTCCGCTCTTTGACCACGTGACAGAAATCTGTCAGGACATCAAAGAATAAGTCATTATTTATATTTTGTAGATCTTTTGACGATCTACAAGATGTGATATTTCGATTTTTTAATAGACAAGAACTAAAAAAGTAACCGGTTGTAAACTAGAGTGCTAAAAAGGCGAACAATAGAGATTTTGTTTTCATTCGTTTAAAATTTTATTTAAACAAATGAGTACTCGAGTTATATACCAATCGAAAGAGCTCGTTTTTTTTCTTTCGAATAGGTGAAAGCCTCATTAGTAGAAACTTAAAAAAGAAGAAACCATGTGCGGACGTTTGAAGGAAAAACACATTTTTAGCTTAAAATACGAATTTTTCATTCATTCATTTTCCGTCACAGACACCAACAAATTTTAAATGCAATTGTGAACTTATTATTTTCAAAAACTACTCCGCACTTGGTTAACCTATTTCAACACATTGATCATCATCCAGTCGAGAACACGAGTTGAATTTTATAAATCCGAGCTCACTTGAAAGCACACACAATTTGTATAGAACTTCATTATATATTGACGGTGTTGAGTTCAAATTTGTAAAACATTGCTTCTCCGTTTTTGTACACTAATATCGAATGTGTTACGATAAAGGCAGAGCAGACAATAATTCGTAACTTATCCAACGTACGATATTTTCTCAATAAGTTGCGCATTGAGTTAGGAAGTGACAGAGTATTGTGATCAATGACTTTGTATTGTTTGACAACCTGACTACATGGTTTTTGATTCCAGAGCGTCAGCAAAGAATGGAACAACAAAGACTCCATCGTGAACGAGAAGTTGAGCGCATAAAGAAGCAAACTCAAGAACGTGAGAGAAGGGAAGCCGAAGCTCGTAAACGTGAAAAACTAGTGGAAGATGAGAGAACTAAACGACTTGAAATTGCTCTTGCAAATGCTCAGAAGGTTTCTTATATTGTACGAGATTCCAGTATACGTTTTTTTTTCTTTTTAGGAAAGTGAGAACAAGGAGAAAATTCAACAAGAAATCGAGAGAGATAAAGAGAAAGTTCAGGTAAGCTTTTATTGTGTAGCTCACTTCAAACAATGAATATTTTGAAGTATATGAAAACTCATATGGATAGAAAACGACTAGAAATGGAAAGACAGGAGTTACAAAATAGAATGAGCATGGTTGGCCAGCCACGTTTGGTGATACCAGGAAATGTTGCGCCAAAAACTGTTCAAATGGGTATTCCACCATATCAACCACAACCACAACTTGCGCAACAACAACAAAACCAACATATGCAACAACAAATACCTACACAATGGATTGGAATGAATCCACCACCGGTATGAATTTTCAACATTTAATCCGTGAATGAATATAGTTTTGGGGTTCTAGATGATGCTAGGTATGCCACCAGGTCCAGTTCCAATGTTCCATCAACCACCACCAAGTTTCAATCCAATGCAAATTCCACCAAAATTGGCTACACCTGAACTACCAGGTGTTGTGAAAAGGTGAGAATTGTGTTGTGTTTTAAGTAGAAAGGCAAACCGTTGTTTATAGACCGTCATTGAAAGGAAAAACTCCGGATCCAAATTTGATGAATATTAAAATGATCGCTTCGAGAAAAGATTTGATTAATTATAGTGAGTTTAAAGTTTTTACAGATAATGGCTCTTCTATCAACGTTTTTCAATGTTATTTTATATCTGGTGTAATTATATCAATCATTTTTATTTCGAAACAAATGGTTGAAGGTGTTATCAACTTGATACAAGAAAATTTTGAAATCCATGGGATTTTGAAACATGTGTAGAAAAGTGAAAAACTTAAACAAAAGTTGTGTTTGGTAATTATGAATGTGCTCATTTGAAAAAAAACCGTGAACGCTTCTGTATATCAGTGATGTCAGAATGAAGTCTAATTTATCATTTATTCGAAATTGCGGATTGCTGAGTCACTCTTATTTTAAAAAATAGAGCTATCAAAGTCTTATTTTGCAGCGAAAAAAGTACATCTAGCCACTTGAAAATACTATTTTAGTCATTTTTATCACTCTATTCAGTCAATATTTAATCGAGTCATGAAATATCACTTAGTTTTACAAAGGTTACGAATATACTTTTGCATTTGTACACCGAGAGATAAGGTTTCTTTTTTTTTAAATTAAAATTTTGTCTTCGAAAATAGTTTTCACGAGTGGCTAGGTGTCTTGAAATCAATTTCCAGGCCGAATTCAGGTATTGTGAATGTTTGAAGAAGCAAAAAAGTCCTAGATATTAATAAAGTAAAATTAATTTTTCCAGTTCTCAAACAAGGTGCTGAACGTATCCCGTTAGCCGAAATGCCTGTTTCATATACTCGCGAGCTGAATGACACACCTGGAGCACTCGGAGCTGATCAAATTTTCGAAGTTATCTGTCTTGACGATCCAACGCTTGACAGCTATTTTTGTACACTTTGTGGTGAATGGAATTCGCCCAGAGAAATGGTGAAGCATATTGTTAATGATGTTCATCGTTTGGCTTATCTGGTATGTTTATTTTTGTTTTTTTTTTCTTTGGAAAAGTAAGTTTTTTGCAGTATAAGAATTATTTGGTGTACCATAAAACTGTTATGGCTGAAAAGGACAAGGCTATTCGCAAACTTGTCTTGAACAATTTTTGCAAAGAAATTCAAAAGGTGAGGATTCAAAATGTTTGTTTTGTTATTTTTCCTAATTTTCAGAAAGAACAACCTGCGCCGAAAATCGAACTTCGAGTATTGACACTTTTGAGCAAAGCAACAATTATTCGTCTTTGGGAGGGATATGAGAGTTATTTCTTTGAGAACAGTTCGTTCACACAATCCGGCTTCAAGGAAGTCAGCTGTATGTTTTTTAACTGTTTGAGAGCAGAAAAAATCAGCGATTTTATAAGTCGCCTGGGGGTTCTGAAATTATTGTAAAGTTCGCGCGAAATTATAAATTGTTATGTGAAAATTCCCATTTTAAAATATTTTTTCACAGATGATCCAGTGCCAGTACCTGCACCAGTTCCGAAAACGGTCATAAACATTGACGATGATATTGAAGTGTTGGAAGAGAAAGTTGAGAAGGATCATAAGAAGGAGAGTAGATCGTCGCATTATAAAGATCGAAGACGTCGTTCGCGCAGTCGTAATCGTAAAAGAAGTAGATCAAGAAGCCGCGATCGACATCGTCGCAGATCGCGAACTCGTAGTAGATCGAGAAGTAGAAGTCGTGAAAGAACATCGAGAAGAAGAGGGAGCAGTGATGCGAATAAATGGGCGAATGATACTGATGCGTTTTTGGCGAAATTGGCTGATAAAAAGGGATCGAGGTGAGAGTTTTGAGAATTTTCAGTTAAGGGGGGTATAATCTTCAGAATCTGACAGCTGAAAATTGAAGACTAATCCTGAAAAGAAAAAATTGATTTTGAAAGGTTCCAATTTGTTCCAATTTTGAAGTATCAACTGTTCGTCAACTAACGAAAAATACCAACAAAAAGCTGAATTCAAAACGTGATACTTTGATTTTCTAAACAATCCAGTAAATTTCTGATTTACTTCTAAGTGAATAGTAGGTGCTAATTTGATTTAAAATTTCAAAACATCATTGTTTCGGGAAGAGTAGAAAATAAAAACTTATATGCTAAACATTTATTAATAAACATTGCAGTTTCAAGATTCTCAAAAAACAGAAAATGTCGTGTTGTCAACAATAAATACCACTTCGCTGAAAATGAATTTATTTGATAAAAAAGGCCAAATGACCATTATATTAACCGCTCATTTGCTGAGCCTAGTTAAAGTTTTTTTTTTTACTTCTCTGAGATAAACTGTGAACACCTGACTGTGCTCCGAGAGTCAACATATTGTCCATTTCGTTTTTCTATTCCTTTCGTTTTGAGATATTTTGATCTACGAATGTCTGATTCTCTTATTTTTACTCACTATTTCGTCTAATAGATCAAAAAATGTCTTCTGGCGAAGGGAATAGAAAATCAGAATAGACAATATTGTTTTTTGTTTAGCGTCATTTGAAAAATGCAGCTCAACAACAATTTTATAAATCACCCTAAACGCCATAGAGATTTTTTTCAGACCGAAAAGTCCACAAGGTACAGATTTGAAGAGTCGCTTTGAGAATTTGAAAAGCTTTGCTGGATCTATACAAAAGGAAGATGACATTGAAGAGAGTAGAAGGGCTGCCGAACTCAGAAAACAGCAAGGTCAGCAACATGATACGACGAATAGAATGAGACCTGCTGTGCCATCAGTGGAACATGAGAAAACGCAGCAGCGCAAAATGCTGGGCGTTATTTTAACAATGCAGCAACAATCTGAGATCAACGGACGAACTATTGATAGACGAGAGGTTTGTGGGGATCTGAAAAATTAATAAATAACATCTAATCTGTACCACGGATTTTGGTGCTGAAAGTCGGTTTTAAACAGTTTCAAACGACCAACTTTTTTTTCCACGTCAGAATTTATGGTTACTATGAAAATGTTTTTAAAAAAACCTAAATCTAATCTTCTCTACGTTCTATTGATAAACTGAATTTTCGTACATGAAAAGCATATTTTGTTAATCAAAAAACCGTAAATTATCATTAATGGTTCTGAAAATGGGGAAATATGAAATTTCAAAACCAACTGAGTTATGATAACATTTTTTTCAGATCGAAGCATTATACACTGAGATGGGCTTGAATATCAATGATGGTGACAAACTGCTATCGCAAATGCTCAACGATATGAATAAAACATCTATGGTATCGTAGCTATGCATCACGACTCAAAACAAATATTCATTTCAGAACTCTGCGTCTTCCATCAATCTTGCCTCATTTGGAATCTCGACAGGTGGTTCAGTTCAGCAGCCACAGCAGTCAATGTACAATCAACCACCGCCACTTCAACAACAACAACAACAACAACAACCGCCACAACATCAACCACAATCGGCCTATGGAGCATATGCGCAACAGATACAGGTTCAGCCAACGTATCAGGCTCCGAGCTCGTCTTCTTCAGCCTATCAACAATCGGCTGGTCGGTTGGCGAATTTGCAACGACTTGTTACTGGAAGTATGAATAATGGAGCTTCTGGTTCGAATAGTCTCAACCTTCCCACTGTTCAGCACTCTTCGTATTTCGAGAAAAATGCTGAAGAAATGTATAAAGATGCGGTTTCTTGTGTCTACCCGACGGGAGATGATGATGAAACGGCGAGCAAGAAAAATAAACAAAATAATACGGCGAGTGAGGATGATTCGGAAGATGAGGAGTATTTGGAAATTATGTCAGTTCTTGGCAAAAAACCGGAAGATAAAAAGAGGAAGAGTGATGAATCAGGTGGATCGACGCCGAATAAAAAGCCGACAAATGTGATTAAAGAACAGGATCGAAAGAGAAAGACTTCAGAAGTTGTCGTGAAAAAAGAGACGCCTGCAACTTTGCCTGGACAACGTATGGCGTTGGCTAGAACTGTTTTGCCGAATGGTCAAAGAATTTCCAATGATGAGAAACCGAATGAGCCGGGAAACGGCTCTAATGTTGCGGGATTGCCGAGAATCAGCCAGCCGCCGATTCCTGGAGTAAGTGGAGACACATTGGGTGCATCGTCTTTGAATTTGCCTGGAATTGCTGCGCCTATTTCATCGCATCGTGTTGTTCAACAACAACAGCAGCCGATGCAAATGCAGCAACAACAACAACCAATGATGCAGATGCAGCAAGCACCGCAACAAATGTATATGCAAGCGCCGCAACAGCAATTTATGTATGCGCAACCGCAAATGCAGCCGCAGTATGGAATACAACAAGGATATCAGATGGCGCCGCAAATGCAGCAACAAGTGAGTTTACTTGGATTTTTGAAGTCGGAAAACGTTTTGTTCAAATTTTCTAGATTAAACGTAACACTACACGTAACTTTTTGTTTCAAACTCTTCACAGAATTCATTGTTTTAGGTCCGGAATTGAGCGAAATAAAATTACAACAAAGTATGTGCCAGTCAGTTTTTGACTTAAAATAGGTAAAAATTTGAGTGAAACTCTATTTTTGTGCTAAATAACCATTACCATGATATTTGCCATACTAAAATACTCCTTTTCTCAAAATTTCATTGAAATCTGGGTTAGTCGATTTAGGATCTAAAATAGGATAACCCTCAGTTGCATTTTTTTTGGTGAAAAAATGAACTTCACCATCATGTTTGGCATACCCGAAAACCTTTGATGACAAAATTTTGACATTTTTCATCCATCCCGGAGCCGAAACAATTTTTATTATTTGAATGAATGACAGTGGTAGTTGTTGAGTTCGAATAGCAATTCAAAACTTTACTGTTCCGTAAAGATCCTAAGCTTGCAGAACAACTCAATTTTTTCACTTATAACGAGCAAAATATTTCCAGATGTACCATCCAATGCATCAACAACCGCAACAAATGATGTACCAACAGCAACCTCTCGGTCCACCACAACAAATGATGCAGCCACAATATCAAATGCAACAACCGCAACAAATGTACATGCAACCACAGCAGCAGCAGCAAATGATGCAACAAGCACCCCAGCAACAACAACAACAACCATCACAACAATATGGAATTGGTGGAAATCAGCAACAGTTTCCGTATTATTAGCCGTTTCTTATAGTTTTACAACTTACAAATCTTAGTAATGTGTTTTAATATATAATGTTTTCCATCTAATTGTAATTTACGTGTTTTTTCTCTCCTTGATCTATGATTATAATAATAAATAAAAGAATTCTCACTATTAAAAGTTTATAGTTTACGAATATTCAAATTAGATTTTTTCACTATTTAAAAGAGCTCCGAAAAAAAAGCAAAATCATCGGAAAATGAAAGTTTCTGTACTAATTTTTACTATTTTGGTTCTTTCAGCGAGTGAGTTTTCAAGATATTTTTTTTAGAGTTTTATCTGAAAATTTCCAGCTGCCGCTCCACTTCTGAAAGATGGAACTCGGGCACAAGAAAAGGCGGTTCTTTCAAGACCAAGTTTAGGCGAAGTGAAGACGACAACGCCGAGAACAAGAACTGCTGAAGAGCTCAAAGAGCATTGTAAACATCATCCGGAATGTGAGGAGTGTAAGAAACTGAAGAAAAATAAGAAGACTCAACAGTAAATTGATTGACTTTTGTGAATAAATGTGAATATATTTCTTGCTGTGGCCTAGAAAACCAATCAGTCATGTGTGTGTAGTCCAGCTGGAGGAAAATATTTTTTGAATTTTTGTTTTTTTTTTTGCGAAGTTTCGTGTTTTGGAAGAATAATAGGGTGTTTGTTTATGAGACGAATATTATAAAAAAAGATTTTGAAGTTCTGAATGATACTTTCTCATTGGTTTTCGCTGAATTCCAATGTGAAACTGGAAATTATGCTTCAGGGTGATTCTCATCCAAATTTCGAATATTTCTATTTTTTTCAAGTTTAAAAAGTTCTCTGACATGAAATGAAACCCTAAAACTTTATTTTTGACAAAAATGAGAATTAAATTATTCATTTAAGCTTGGGGGTCTTAATTTAGAACATTTCAGAAACTCTAAAAATGTTATCAAGTTCTATTTTGTTAGGTTGTTAGTTGAAAATTTTCTGAAACTTCTCTAAATATATAGTTTTTTAAGATTTCGATAATATTACGACTACCAGACATCTGCTCATACCTGAAAATTTAAAAGTTCAGAATTTCACAGAGGTGCTTTACAAAATTTAAAGACAGATCCTTTTTCAGCATGTTAAATTCTATCGAATTAATCCCATCTTCTCAGAAAACTTCATATTCTTGTACTTGTTCTGAGCTTCTTTCGAAAATTTGCAGATGAGTCTAACATTCAACACAAATAAGGCCGGAATGTCCGGTCTGGACCGCGAAAAAATCACCAAAGTCATCGAAGAGAATACCTCCGAAAAATACTCACATTTCTCAAAAAAACAAGAAGATCGAATAGAAGAACGAGTCAAAGAAATCAGATTTGTCATAGAAAACGCGTCAGAAAATGAGAAAAATCAGGCAGAAGAACAAATGGAATGTCTACAAGAAACCCTGGAATATCATCGAGATTTATCGAGGGATTGTGTATGTATAGATATGGACGCGTATTTCGCAGCTGTTGAAATGCGGGATGAGCCGAAGTTGAGGAATGTTCCAATGGCTGTTGGATCTACTTCCATGCTAAGCACTTCAAATTACATTGCACGAAGATTCGGAGTGCGAGCGGCGATGCCAGGTTTCATAGCAAAGAAGCTCTGCCCAAATCTCGTTATTGTACCAGTCAACTATGAAAAATATTCAAAAATCAGTCGTAAAATATCCCTAATTTTCATCGAATACGATCCGGAAATGTCAATGATGTCACTTGATGAAGTGTATATCGATTTGACAGAATATCTTGAATCTCGCAGGGAATCTCGAACATTCCCACGTCTTCGATACGCCGGAGAATGCCAATGCATGTTACCAAAGGTGGCGATAAATGAAACAATTGGAGACTTCATCGAGGAATCTTGTATAAAGTGCCAAAAACTTCGAAAAATCTACAAGGATGATGTGGAATTCGGGACAGGAAGAGAAGAGGTATCATCTACTTTCAGGTCTGGAAATTATTTTTCGAAAAATCAGGTTGTTCGAGAGATTCGATTTCGTGTAGAGCAATTGACTGGTTTGACATGTAGTGCTGGAATTGCTGCGAATTTCATGCTGGCTAAAATTTGCTCGGATTTCAATAAACCAAATGGGCAGTTTGTGCTGGAGAACAATCGAGATGCGATTATGAAGTTTTTGGAAGATTTACCTATAAGAAAAGTAAGTTTTTTTGTGAGCTCATTGGAAATATTTACTGTTCCAACAACTCCTTGAGTTTTTACCTATGAAATTCATTTTGATATCATTATAAATCTAAACATTTTAAAGGTTAAAGAAACATCGTTAAAGTTCAAAAGATATCGATTAAATTTTTATCTAAAATTTATCTGGTAAATCGAAAGTACGAAAAATCGTGTTTGTGGTCGTTTTCTCGTTGGAAAGTACATTTTTTCCCGAATATTTCAGACTGAAATTTTGACTTTTTGTGCTTTGCAAGATTCTCGCGTCTAACATTGTTGTTAGAACCTTTATCGTAAATTTAATGACTGCTAAGAAAAGTGAATTTTCAATTTTTTCTAAATTCCGTTACTAAATTACTGTTTCAAATTTCGAATTTAAAATTGGCTGTGAAAGTTGAATTGTTCGCTTAACGAAGGTCTATTTCATATAATCTTAAACTCTGTGGAAAATCGATTAAATGAAATCTATAATCTAAAAATAACTTTTTTGTTGATCACTATTGTCGATCTCCGGATTTTTAAACATTTTTTTTCCGATTTTTCACGACATTGAGAAACATGTTGTCATTTGTATTCTTGTTCCGAAACTTGAAAACATAAAACGAACTCAAAAATTTAACCTAAATGATTTCCTTTTTTGAATTTAGTGTTGGTAATTTTTATTGTTTCAATATAGTTTTTTGTACCATGCAAAGTTCGAAAATTCAATAACAGTCTAAAAGTGAAAGTTGATAAGAGTGAGTGTTGTTGCCAATTCAGCTGGTTTTGTCATTTCACGATACTCTGTTTTGAGATTTTTTTTCGCATTGAAAACGATGAAGTGAATTTTCAATGTTTTCTAAATTCCGTTTTAAATTACTGTTTCAACCTTCGAACTTATAAATAGCTCTAAAAGTTAAATTGTTCGCTTAACGAGGCTTACTTTTTCATAAAAACATAAACTCTGTGGAAAATCGAACTTAAAAATTCAAAAGTAACTCGTGTTCAGATTACTATTGTGGGCATTTCAATTTTTCGATATCTTTTTTTCTTCATTTTTCACGACATTGAGAAACATTTTGTCAGCTATATTTTTATTCCATCTCAAAAATTCAACCTAAATTATTTACTTTTTCAAATTTAGTGTTGGTATTTTTTACTGTTTCAATATAGTTTATTGTTATTTGCAAAAGGCGAAAATTCAATGACAGTCTGAAAGTAAAGCTTGATGAATATGGCAAGAAAAAAAACATCTATCATTTGAAACCTGGTTTTCCAAGTCCTCATCAGAATTAATTGAGCGGCACATTCAAGCCTGTTTTAGCCAGATCTGAATATCCAATTTTTTTCAGGTCTCTGGAATTGGCCGTGTATCCGAAGCACATTTGAAAGCATGCGATATTCTTACAGTTGGCGATATGTTGCGCAAAAAATATGTTCTACCATTGGTCTTTTCACCACTCTCACAGGTAAAATAGTCAGAAATTTAGGCTCCGAAGAAGCTACTAAATGTTGGCCCAACTTTGTGGTACACTTCTCTCAGTTCTCCTATTATCCCCCCGAAGAACGTCAAATTTTGGTGAAAATTGAGAATCAATACAATTTTTTTCACCAAAACCAGCCTACACTATTTTCTCCTCAATTTTTACTAGAATACAACGAAAAACCTTCTTTATTCATCTGAATTCAGCTTTTTCCTTTTAGGAATCCTTCCTCCGAACCGCTCTCGGTCTTCCACATCGTCCATCATCCTCCGATTCGAAACGAAAAAGTGTGTCTGTTGAAAGGTATTTAATGCATTGAACAAATAATAGAGACCTCCTCTCTGTCTCTACATATAATTTGTAAATAAAAAAAAGCAGCATCAGCCAACAAAATGTCGGTCGCACGATTAACATCGTGTATATAAGCGCCAGTTTGTTCAACACAGAACGGGACAGTTCGAGAAATTGGGCGATGTACGAGTTCAATTAAAAAGATTTATATAATTATTGTATACGTTTCAAATATAATAAGATTGAGTAAATGTATGGTAATTACTCGCCTCGCAACGACTATCGACTGTCCTTTTTGAGGAATTTTCCAAGAATTTTTGAAACATAAGTATCGATTATTCACAGGAAATGTCAGAATTTTAGGTAAATTTTTTTTCAATTTAAGAATCTAACAAATTGAGAAGCTTTATTATGACAGAATAAAATTTAAAAATTGTTTTAAAAAAACCAGAAATCTAAAAATTCGAAGTTCTTGTTCGAATTTCAAAAAAAAAAAATCTCATATTGTTCATTTTGTTTTTCTATTCCTTTCGCTTCGAGATATTTTAATCTACGAGTGTCTGATTCTCTCGTTTTTATGCACTATTTCGTCTTATAGATCAAAAAACGTCTTCTGGTGAAAGGAGTAGATAATCAGAATAGGCAATATAGCTGTAACAAACTGTTTTCACTTAACGCTTTGCTTTTTGAGATATTTTTGAAACGGTATGTCATAAAACAAAAACTATTTTCATTTAAAAAAATTCCAGCCGAAGAATGACCAATATTTCGATTTTTGGAACTCTGAACTGGTTTTCTTATTTTATTGAAACAAAACTATTGCCTTCCAACCTGCAAATTTTTAGTTTTTCGGGAACGGCATTTTTTTAACGAAAAATCAATTATCATAGAATTATGGTATCATAAGTATGTTAAAAATTAAATTTCTAGTTCGAACTTCAGAAAAAAAAACAGTTACAACCGAAAAATGAACAATAATTTGATTTTTTAAATTCTGAACAGGTTTTCTAGCTTTTTATGATCATCATTATTGTTTTCCAAGTTTTGCTGGTTTTTTTATTGCCGAATATTTCTTCCAAAAATATCAAGTTGCATGTTAAAATCAGCTAGGTTAGAAAAAAATAAAAACAAAAAATTCATCGAAAGTGATCAGAAGAAAATTTTTTCAAAGTTTAGCTTAATATAGTATTCCGAATTTCACATATTTTTTTAGAAAGTTTTTTAGAAACGGGAATGTTTTTCAGAAAAAAATTAACTCAGAGTTTTGTTTTGTTTGTAGAGCTCTCAGAGCTTCAGTCTTCAAACGACCGAATTCGGGAAAATTATGAATTTCTTTCTCATTTTAAAACTCGAAAAATTCACCAATTTTCTGATAATTTCATTTTTCTTCTATTGAAATGGAATTTATACCAAAAATAAATATCTTTCCACATAAAAAATATACCCCAAATACGATTTTATTCAGAACATTCGCATCTACGTCAAATTTATCACAACTAACCAAAATCAACGAGGAGATATGCGAAATTCTCGAAAACGATATTCGAAAAATTGGAATCGTAGGTCCTTCAAACCTCAGAAACATTTTCATTTTTCAAAATTCTCGTTTTCCAGGTGGTAAAACGTTGACATTGAAGTTGAAGCTCTCTTCATTCGATGTGTTGACAAGATCAATTACACCAATTGATGGAGGTGTTATTTCGGATTTGGAAGGTTCGAATCTTCAAAGTCTTAGAAATCCCAAAAAATTTACATTTCAGGAATTCTGAAGTACTCATCTGAACTGTTGGAGAAGGAAAAATCGAAAGAGATTCGTCTTTTGGGTGTTAGATTGTCACATTTGGTTTTTGAAGAGGAAGATGTGAAAAAAGTGAAGAAGGTGGGTCGTTTTTAAAAATCCATGAAACTTTTGAAAAAAGAAACGAAAATAGCTTCAAAAACTGTTTTCCACGGAGATTTAAAGTCGAAAAATGATTTTTTTTTTTTTTTCAAAATTCGAATTCATACAAACTATAAAACTATTTTAAAAGTCATTCCACAAGACTACACAAAAAGATGAACCAGTACACAAAAAGATGAACCAGTAAAATTCTTTAAAAAATTCCAGTTTCTCAAAAATCTAAAATCCCGCGCTATTTGAATATCAGCAATTGTACTACTCTGCTAGTTGAAATCACACTATTGGAAGAAAAACACATTTTCAAAATATTTATAATGGTTCCTTTCTGATACAAATAATCGAAAAATTCACAAGCTTCTCGGGGAAAAATCGGAAAATTCAAAAAAAATCAAGCTTGCGACAGTTTGTCGCAAACTTGCGACATTCGGCTGTCGCAAGGCTTGCGGTGTTCTTGCGCCAATAGTCGCAAGCTTTGCGACATCCAGCAGCAAAACTACTGCACGGCTTGCGACACCCTTGCGCCAGAAAAAATGTGTCGCAAGTTTGCGACAAACTGCCGCAAGCTTGCGACAAGCAAGGGAAAAGCCTTGCGACACGCTTGCCGTTTTTTCCCCGTTTTTTCCCCATTTTTGTAATAAACCAACATGTTCTCTAACAATTTTGAACTGGAAATTCCTGTCTGAAACTTGCCAGTTCTTGTTGAAAACAAACTTTTGTAAAAGTTTGAAAAAAAAAACTTTTAGAAAAGTTTCTGTTTCGAAATAACCTGAAAATTCTCAATTTTCTGAATATAGTGTTGCCAAAAAAAAAACGATCTTTTGTACTGAGGTCACAACTTTCGCAACCAAAAAAGTTTTTAAATTTTTAGAGAATTCGTTTTGAAAAGTGAGAGAACAGAAATTGCTGTTTCAAGAAAACCTGAAAAGTTTTGGAATTATTATACTGATGATAAAAGTATGTTATAAAATTTACTTAGTTTTTGGATGGAATTCGTAAATTATTGCAAAGATGTTGCTGAATTTTTCAAAATCTTATTGCGGTTCTAAAACCCGGAAAACTTTTATAAAAATCCCGTTTCCATAAAACCAGAAAATCTGCAACATTCGAAAATCAACAATATAAATGAAACACATTCTTAACAAAATATTTGTTTCCAACAAAAAAAAAAAATCCTGCTTTCAGAGAACCTCAGAACCGGCGAAGTTCGGATTTTTATTATATTATAGCACGATGCTGATAGACTTGTTTTTAGGCTAGAATACGTACCTTCTTACGGACCTGGAAGGCAAAGTTTTAAAAAAATCCCTGTTTTTATTTAACCAGAAAATTTACAATTTTTGCTAGATTTTATAAAAATTATTTTCCAACAGAACCTGAATTTCCACAAATTTCAGAGAACGATTTTTGTGTTGCTCATACAAAAAATAAGAAAAACATGGTTTTGTTTTCAGACTGCATTTTTATGTGGAAAAAATACAAAATCCTCGAAAACATCAACAAGATTACATGAGACAAAATGTGTTTTTCTTCCAGATCACCGAATTCTGGTCCGAAGCAGAGACAAAACGCCAAAAAGTCGATGAAACCGTCCAAGAAATCACATATTGTCCAATTTGCTCGGCCGAAATCGAAAAAGACGTCAACAAGATCAATACCCACGTGGACTATTGTCTGAAAAACTCGGAAAATTCACCGGAATTAATCTGCATTCCCATTGAAAACAACTCATCGAAATCGACGAAAAAATCAAAAAAGCGAAAAATCGGCAAAACTTTGGACTCTTATTTTGTCAAGCATGTGTAGATAGGTAATTTTGCGAATAAAAACTCCCCATGAACAGAAAATTTTTCAACTTCCCTGAAAAATATACCTTTGTTTTCCCAAAATCAGATAACATCAATTATCCATTTTCCTCGAGATGCGCCTAAAATGTTCGGTTGAAGACACAAAATCATAGGGAGCGCGAGATCTAATCTGTCTCTTTCAAAGGGGCACATTTTTAATTGTGTCAACTCGCCCTATTTGTCGCTTTGATTGAGGTACCCGATTTTGCCGCATTTTCGGCATGGTGTTGAAAAATAAACGATATGGAGAGGAGAAGAGAAACGATTAATTAAAATGAATCGAAATTGATTGAAATCGTCGGTTGAAATAGTTTTCAATGAAAAACCGTTTCGTTTTATGGTATAGTTAGGAAATTAAAACAAACATTCGTCTTCGGAGAATTGAGTTATAATTTCATAAATGTCTAAAGGAAGTTTGAAACAGTAAAAAGTTGTTAGAGAAAATGTTGAGAAAATCCATATTTTTAATCATTTTGGAATTTTTCATGAATTGTATATCATTTTTAGGGAATGGAAAAATATTTTCATCCGGTTATGCAGTACTATGCTGTAAAGCTCCTAATTAAAGGAAATATTTTTCTTTAAATTTTAGTCTTCAAAATGAAAAAAATCGAAAAAATAATTTTTCTCAAAAATAAATAAAAATACTCGGGGAAAAAACGGCAAGCGTGTCGCAAGGCTTTTTCCTTGTCGCAAGCTTGCGGCAGTTTGTCGCAAACTTGCGACACATTTTTTCTGGCGCAAGGGTGTCGCAAGCCGTGCAGTAGTTTTGCTGCTAGATGTCGCAAAGCTTGCGACTATTGGCGCAAGAACACCGCAAGCCTTGCGACAGCCGAATGTCGCAAGTTTGCGACAAATTGCCGCAAGTTTGCGACAAACTGTCGCAAGCTTGCCGATTTTTCCCCGAGTATTTTCACGTGAAATAATATGCCACGTGTTGACACTTCAAACACTTTGACGCACAATTACGACAAAAAGGAATTAAATGCGGCAAAAAATAATTAAATTCCGAATTTAAAAATAATATTTTTTATTTTTACTCCGAAATTTTTGAACGAAAATGAAATGTTCATTTTTTGAGAATTGGAAGAGTGGGTATTTAGGTGATGAACTTCAGTTTAATGAATGAAAAATAGGGGGTCATTTAAAGGGATTGATTTCCTTCAATTAAAATGAATCGAAATTGATTGAAATTGTCGGTTGGAATAGTTTTCAATGAGAAACCGTTTCGTTTTATGGTATAGTTAGGAATTCAAACGTGAAGACATGATATAATTAGGAGATTTGGAGTTCTTTCAAAAGCTAAAATTGAAAAAAAAATTGACTTTTGAAGAAAGTGTTTAGAGTTTTTCAAAAAAATTATTCCTCCACGCGCCAAAACTTTTTTATTTTTTTTCAAATTACATTTTTTACAACGTTCTCTTGTCAGATACTAAAAAATACACTCTCGCAAATATTTTGAATACATTTTCGAGTTTCGAAAACACATTAAACTGTAATTTGAAAAAAAAAGAAAATAATAATAAAAAAGTTTTGGCGCGTGGGGGAATCGAACCAGAGCTCGGCGCCGTCGTTCGATTCAAAGACGCGCCCGTTAACCAGTCGGCCATGGAAATTTTCACTGTTGTACTTCTCTCGGAGAACTTTTCTCTGCGTCTCTCTCAATCTCGTCAATTGCATGCTGACATGACGTGGATTGTCTATTAGGAACTGATGGTTGATGTTTTCAAGAAGTGGATTTGAAACAGTAAAAAAAGCGTTTCCATTTTTTTTCACTACAAACCATAAATACTGCATGCGCTTATATTTTCTATTAGAGGTGTGCTTATATTAGAGTAGTTACGGTACATTGAACTGGCGTGCCTCTGAAAGACAAATTTTGAAAGAGTAAAAAATGATTTTTTGGAAATTATTTGAAAAAATTCATTAAAATTCTGTCAATAAAAGAGCACCGTAATTCTCTTCGAAAAAAAAACAAAATACATTGAAACTCGATAAAGAGTATTGTGAAATTGCAGAAAGATGGCACTCTGTAAATTGAAAAACGAGAGAAATCAGCCACATTCACAAAATCTCCCATTCCTTCAGATGCGAGCGTGGCGCGTCGCGTGCGTCTTTACTCTGATGTCTCTCTCAAAAAGATTGTGTTTTTCAAACGGAAGCAGGAAGCTTTCACAATATTCAAGAAGTATTGACTCTTTCACATTTCAAATTCTTTTAAAGATGTTTGAAACAGGAAAAATACAATTTTTGTTTTCGTAAGTGAACGAGGTTGTAGGTAGGAGAGTTGTTTGAATGTGTAGTTCTAGGGAATTTCCGATAACAGACTCGAATTCACAGGTGTAACAATCCCGAAAAAAATGCCAGAAAAATTATCTTTTCAAAATTGTGAGCCTTTTTTTTATCCCTTCCCAGTTTTTGGTACGAATACAAAAAAAACTTAAGTTCTTTTTAGGCCCAACCCTTCACAAATCGGGCGCTAAAAATTGCTGTTATTGCGTCCGATCTGGCAAGTTGATCAACATTGCCCAGGTTAAAAAAGGGTTTGATTCAGAGTAACGTAAGAATCTTTGAAAAGTTTTTATTGGGTATACAATTTTGAGATGGTTATTCTCCAAACTGTAATCATTTTCAAGTTGTGTGGAAACGGGAATTTTTTCGAAAAAAATCACATTATAACAAAACTATTTAAAATTAGACAAATGTTAATTCTTGAAAAATGCTCAATTATTTGAAAACTGATTTTATGGAAACCAGGAAAAAAAGAAAAATGTATATTGAATGTGAAAATTGTGCGCCAACGACACTATAAAACTATGTGATTGCGATAGAGCGAATTTGCAGAATTCAGTGTTATGGGTGAGTCAAAAAATGTGAATTCAGTGCGTTCTTTTCAACCTATGATCATACCACATTTTTGAGAAATTTTATGTCAAAAACAGATGGTCTGAGGTTTCTTTTCATATTAAAAAACCCTTTCTTCTTCCCTCTGATGTAAACTTTTGATTTGGAGGAGAAATAGAGATTTTTGGAGCTCAATTTTGAGGTTTTCAGAAGTGCTTTGCAAAAACTAGTTACGGGATGTTTTTCAACGTCTCAAGAACTATCGAATGACGTATAATATATTTCTTAAAATTGTATCAGTTTTTCCTGAAAATATGCACAAGCTACAATCAATCACTGTTATTCTTAAAACGTTGCAGACTTACATTTTTCCTTGAAACGGTAAAGTTTTCAACAAAAATATTAAAATCATCATATTTTTAGGCGCATCCCTCACAAAAACCAATTTTTCAAAAACACCTCCCTCCCACCCATGTATATTATTTATTTATTAACACCATCAGGCCATTTCCGGATTCACCCCTCACCCTAATATGTATCTATGGTGTATTTATATGCATGGTGTCTCTAATTGCGCAATAATGTCAAATATCCCCTGAATTTCGACCATGATCCATCAAAAAAAAAAAAACAAAATTAGAATATCAGATGACACGGTTGCGTAATATGAAAAAAATTAGATTAAAAAATCATAAATTTTTTTTGTTGGGAAAAGTTTTGATAGGATTGCGCAATTTGAGATGCGCGAAAAAGTTATGACAAGATGGTGTGATTTACACGAGGTCAAAAAGAGGGTTAATTTACAACCATCGATGGAAGTTGAAATTTTTGATCTATGTATCTACAGTACCCTTTTCACCAACATATAATTGTCTTTGTTACACTTTAACTATCTTTACAGTATACCTATCGATTTGGCGCATTTCATACTAATTACGTGAGAGGAGAGAGTGTAGAAACCAAAGAGACACAGACATGTGAGAGATGGTTATCTATTTTGTTTTTAGATTCAATCTCACTTTTTTTTGAAGTTTTTTCTCTTTTTGCTATTGGAAATGTTTTGTTGCATGTTATTTTACTTAATCTCAGATGTTTGGGGGTTTTTAAAGGGACATGGGGAATGAAATTGTGCCCATATGAAAGAGCATAGTCGATTTAGTAAAAAAAATTATTCACGGGTGTGCGGGGTCGAACCTGAGTAGTGCTAGCCGCTCCGTAGGTTGGAAAATGTGTAAGCGATTAACCCGTCCGATCTGGCAGGTTGAGCAACATTGGCCCAGGCGAGTCAAGAAGTTTTTTTTTCATCATCAGAAGGGTATATAATTACTAAAGTTCTTTTCCACATATTTCGAATTTTTAGGTTTTCTCGAAGCGGGAAATTTTTCGAAAAACAATTTCACTCGATTTTGTTTCGGAAACATTTTCAAAAATCGTGCCACTGAGAAGCATATTAATATTTTTCAATTTTTGCAGATTTTCCAGTTTTCTTGAGACGGGGATATTTTGACTGCAAAAATCATCAGATTTTGAGTCTTATGATGAAATTTCAATTGAAATTAGAAAAAATGTCGACAGGTTTTGTTTTTGTTATTATAGAATCAACAGACCAATTACTGTTATTTTATGTTTTTTGGGATTTTCTAGTTTTCTTGAAACGGGAACTTTTTCAATTATTTTTCTGTTAGTCAGAACCAAGAAGTTTTAGTTGTTCATTTGTTAGTAGGTACAAGACTTCACTGTTATTTTCAAAATGTTCCGGATTTTTAGATTTCCTTGAAACTGGAATTTTTTTCGAAATTTGAAAATACACAATGAAAAACACTGTGACTTCAAATTTTTGTTTTCTAATCAATTCAGAAATTTCCAAACTCGCAATAACAAATTGAATTTCAGTGATGATTCCTAGTTCAAGAAAAAAATCAATACAGATTCTAAAAAAATTTACACCACCGGGAATCGAACCCTCGACTAACCGGGGTCAACGTTGCTTAACTTGCCAGATCGGACGCCATCGCCGCTTACACACTACCGAGCATCTGGCAAGCTCAAGTTCGACCCCACTAATCTCCAATATGGACTATGCTCTTTCACATTAAACCAACGTCATATCATGCTTACCCCTTTAAAAATTAGTACATACATACATAACCCCCATATCTTTCCTTTTTCTCGCTCGCGGTCATTCGGATGTCAAAATGTAATTTAAAATTAAAATTGAGAAAAAGAAGAAATTGTCGGCATCAAGAAGGTGTCTTTCTCTTTTTCGCCTTCTTTTCTTAATTGGATATCATGATGTTTGTAAAGTGCTTCTTTTTCTGAGGAAGAAGAAGAAGAAGAGGACATTTAATTGCTTTTTTATCTACTTTGAGAAGATGAGGCAGGTTTTGAAAAAAAAGGAAAGAGTACTGTAAGACAGAGAGTGAGAGAGAGGTCCATTAGGATTATTAAAATCTTTAAATTTCAACGCATGGTAGTTAATTGTTAAAATTTCCTGTTTCAAACTTGAAAGTTAAGATTCTTAGTTTTTTCCCCTTATTTCCAGTCAGACTTGAGCGTCAATTTTGAAATAAGAATCAATGGCAGAAAAAAAAGTATAAATGTTGGCCTGAATGAACACTCCTCACATTTTTCCCAGTGCTGAACTTTATGGTTTACTTTATTTTGAAAATATGGTATTGTATTTATACCTGTTTCAAAACTGTTATAAAGCTTCATTTTGAGGTTCAAAAGATATTGGGATGGTTCAAATCAGATCGAAATTTTTTGGTTCTAAAATGGGACCTAAACCAAGTTGCTCGAGTTTGGACTGCAACAGTGGATTTTGTCCCAAAAATGAATTTTTACTGTTTCAACATTTTGATGAAGTTGTATCAGAGAGCTTGCTCTGTTTCGATTAGCATATTGTTAAAATTTTGAGTTGGTTAAAATAATTCACTCTCGTTCTTCATGAGACTTCGAAAACACAGTTTCAGATTTTTAGCCTAGAGAAGCGTCTTTTTCTATTGTATGGTATTCGTTTCAAAACGGAAATTTTACTGTTTCAAAATTTTCATAAAGTTCTATTCGCAAAAAAATAGCATTTTGCTCCGGCTGTTTCGAAAGTCAGTAAGCTTTTTATCTATTTTGATTTACTAGCTTGGGTCATTTTCACAATTCCAGTCAACCAATAGTTTGAACAAAAAAAATGAAAAAGAATTTCTTGTTTCAAAATTTTGAAGTTTTTGATTTTTATGTTCACTTGATCCCAGTTACTCGGAGAAAAATCGGCAAGCTTGCGACAGTTTGTCGCAAACTTGCAGCAATTTGTCGCAAACTTGCGGCAATTTGTCGCAAACTTGCGACATTCGGCTGTCGCAAGGTTTGCGGTGTTCTTGCGCCAATAGTCGCAAGCTTTGCGACATCTAGCAGCAAAACTACTGCACGGCTTGCGATACCCTTGCGCCAGAAAAAATGTGTCGCAAGTTTGCGACAAACTGCCGCAAGCTTGCGACAAGGGAAAAGCCTTGCGACACGCTTGCCGTTTTTTCCCCGAGTATATTGATAAAAGAAAAGGAAGTTCCCAAACATTGAGTTGGATTCGATAAAATTAAACCTGAAGCTTTCTATAGAAACTCTAACATTTCTATAACTCGAATCCAGGTTCTAATCATGGAACTAATCGTTTTTGAGCACTAATGCTTACTTTCATGAATGCTGAACCTAATTTTTTTACTTTGAAAATATGAAATTTTTACTGTTTCAAACTTTTATAAAGGTTCGTTCGGTGAATTACGAGTTATTATAGTTTTTTTTTAATGATTTGTAAGTAGTTGTTAACTCTCAAACGCAACAATGACTGGTCTTCCATATCGATTGAAGTCAGACCAAAGTTTTTTTGGTTCCAAAACAGGACCCATGTCAAGTTGCTCGAATTTGGACTGCAACAGTAGATTTCGTCCCAAAAATGAGTTTTCACTGTTTCAACATTTTGATGAATTTGTATCAGAGAATTTTCTCAGGTAAACTAGCATACAGTTGAAATTGTGAGTTGGTATAAGTTACTCTTGTTTCTCACGAGAACTGAAAAACACAAGGATATTTTACTGTTTCAAAATTTCTATAACTTTCCATTTGCAAACATATATCATTGAATTCTATTTGCTCCGGAAATCATTTTTTTTTTCATCTTTTTCGATTTACTAGCTTGAGTCATTTTCAGAATTTCAGTCAACCAATAGTTTTAACAAAAAAATGGAAACATTTCCTGTTTCAAAATTAAAGTTTAAGATTTTAATATTAACTTGTTTTCAGTGATATTTTCAGTTCCAGAAAATTAAATGAGGTGCAATAAAAATGGGCCTGATATAGTTGATCAATAATTCTAAAATTTCTGAATTTAATCCAGGTTCGTGAATTGGGACTAGTGAGACCTAATTTTTGTTATTTTGAAAATATGAAATTTTTACTGCTTCTGAAGTTTCATAAAAGTTCATTCAGAAAGCGAGGTTTATTCTAGCTCCTTCACAAAGCCTATTTGCAATTGCTCAACTCTCTCTAAAATCAGGCCAAGTTTTTGGTTCTAAAATGGGACCTAAATCAAGTTGCTCGAATTTGGACTACAATAGTGAATTTTTCTCCAAAATTGAATTTTTTACTGTTTCAATTATTTTATACATTTTTCCCGGGAACAATAAGTTTCAATAAAGAATAATCTACTTCTCGTTTTAAATTAGTTAATATCGGCTGATTAGGTTTTTCTCTCGAGAATTATTAGCATAGTTTCAGGTCTTCTGACTTGCATCTTCCAGTTTGAGATTAATATTTTGAATACTGAATTAACTTCACAGTTTCAAAATTTTTGTGAAGCTCTATTTCTTTCGTTTTTCCGTTCCATCACTCAGTGTGTTTTTCATCTGATTTTAGTATCATATTTGGTCATTTTCAATTCCAGTCAACCAAACGTTCGGACATAAAAAATGAAACTGGGTTGGATGAAAATGGAACGGAATAAAAATTCCACCATTACAATACATTGCATTTTCACAAATCGGGCTCTAAATATGGATTTTTTTCAAGTTCTGAACTTGAACATGGAATTTTCACTGTTTCAAAAGTTTTGTAAAGTTCTACCAGGAGGCATGGCATTTATTAAAATATTAACGAGGATGCCATGCCATACAGAAGAGAGCAGAGAAAAAAATCGTGTCTCTTGTGATCTACATGTTCCTTAAAACTGTGAGTCTAGGTTTGTTTTTGAGAAACATGTTTAAACCGAAGGAAATTCAGGTACATTTGCTTGAAACCGAGCCAAGAATCGTTAAATGCACATTCTAACATGTATTATACACGTCATGTCAGCGCAATGAAAAATAGCAATTTGCGAGGTTGAGAGAGACGCAGAGAAAAGTTCTCCGAGAGAAGTACAACAGTGAAAGCTTCCATGCCCGACTGGTTAACGGGCGTGTCTTTGAATCGAACGACCGCGCCGAGGTCTGGTTCGATTCCCCCACGCGCCAAACTTTTTTATTATTTTTCTTTTCTTTTTTTTCAAATTACATTTTTTTACAACGTTCTCTTGTCAGATACTACTCTCACAAATATTTTGAATACATTTTTGAGTTTCGAAAACACATTAAACTGTAATTTGAAAAAAAAAAATAATAATAATAAAAAAGTTTTGGCGCGTGGGGGAATCGAAGCAGAGCTCGGCGCCGTCGTTCGATTCAAAGACACGCCCGTTAACCAGTCGGCCATGGAAATTTTCACTGTTGTACTTCTCTCGGAGAACTTTTCTCTGCGTCTCTCTCAATCTCGTCAATTGCATGCTGACATGACGTGTATAACTCAACAAATACGCTTGATATTAATTTTCGAATTCTTAGACCCACAATTTTTCTAGTAGATCAAAGAGCCTTTATTCTCTATTTCTCAGCACTCTCTCTATATCAGATGGCAGCGTTAAATCATCATGTCCAGGTTGCTATTAAATCATATCCGTACCAGGGAGTTTGTTCATTTCTGTGATATTTATTTTCTACGTCTTGAGTTTTCAACATTTACCGTTTCAAAAAACCTTCTTATCGTCTCACCTTCAAACTTCCATGTTTCAAAAACAGTATGAAGATTATTTAAAATATCTTCTTTCGGTGTTTTTGTAGACCTATTCCTGTTCCTAGTCCATTTCAGAAAGTGGTTTGATTCTGAAATATATATCCTAATTTTTTTTCCAGTTTTTTTTTTGTTCTGAAATATATATCCTAATTTTTAGAGTTTCATTTGTTTCAATCAACGCACTTATTGATATATGTTCCACGCTGTTTTGATTCTCGCTTTAGATCGTTCGAATAATATTTCAATGCTCAAAAACTTCCTTCCAAAGGTTGCCGTTCCAAGAAATTTCAAAGCGGTGTTTTCTAAATTTTCAACGTTCACATAAAAAATTACACGTTCACGTTGAATAGAAAAATTAATACAAAAATTACATTTGACCACTTTTCACATTTTCTCAAGTAGGTTAATTTTTCCACACTCTGAGAAGTAATAGATTTGTCAGAAGCAAGTTTGCTTTACAATCTGAAAATTTCAAAAAATTACCGTTTCAAATGTTTTCTATCCACCTACCGTCCACATTGATTATGTTCTGCACATGTTTTTGATCAGTATTGAAATGTAGCCAAAATTTATAGAAACTGATTTAAAAAAAAAAACTTTTCACGTCGATGTTATAGAATTCTGAAAAAGCGAAAAAAACCGTTTCAGTTCTTTTTTCTACATTTTCACGTGATTTGAAGATTGTATTGAACAAAAAATTTACTTGAATTTTTTTATTCAGGCCCAAAGGGTAGTGGCACGAAATTTGTATTAAATTCACTGTTTCAGAACATATTTAAAGACGTTTCTCTCAATTTTCAGGTCGATGCTTACATAGTGATAGTTTTTTAAGAATGTTAAAATGAAACCTTCAAAGTTGAGCAAAAGTGATCCGAAAAACGAAACAAAAACAAAATGTAAACCTATTTTTGATTATTGATAAACAATTTCTCAACTTCTACTTCAGTTATCGATTCACTTTAAAAAATAATTACTTTCCGTACTCAAAAGTGAGATTTGAGAAAGACTTCGAGACAAAAAAACAAAAAAAAATTTTCTTACAATTAGTTATTTGACTTTACTTTTCCGTAATCTTTGGAACCAAGTTCCAGAAAATATTTCTTTTCAAGATTGCTGTTTCAAAACACAGCTTTAGCGATGCATTTTCATTTTCTCGCAATATTACGGTTAATTTCAAAAAAAGTGCTATTCTCGGAAAAAAAAACTTTGATAGTACATACTTGCACATTTTTCAGTCTCGAGAGCTTCCAAAAAATGTTCTTATACCAGCTTGTTTTAGTTTCTAAGCAGATCCCTTTCAGATATACATACCTAGGTTCAGTTTTTTTTTTTTAAATTACTGTTTCATAAAATTTATTATAAACTTACGATCAAAGTTTAACTTAGTTGGCCAGAGCTTAATGGGACGATACCAACCAGTTAACTTTCTAAAAAGAATTTTTTAATCAGTTTTTCCGCAAATTTTAAATATCTCCATCCTGAAAGCTGCTTGACTTTTGGTTTAGACCAGATAAAAAAGGTTCATTTCTCACTTTTCAAAAAACTTTTTTTTTTCTCTGAAATTTACTGTTTCAAAGACATGTTTTTTTTAAACTTCCACATTTAGCTGCAATGTTTGGAAAAACATTGTTATTTTTCGCTATTTCAAATCCAGAAGTTATTTGACGTCCCTCCATTTTAATAAATGAACCTACAAGTTCAAAGTTCCACATTAAAAATTCATAAAAATCACCGTTTCAAAAAGTTTTCATAAAAGCGTATATTTCATAACAATTTATTAACAATATACTAATTTTCTTAGAAACATGCCGTTATCAGGTTTGAAAAGTTTACTGTTTTGAGAAACTTTTTTCATCAACTTTCTTAGTTCCATGTTAATAAAAAGAGTGGTTACACAATTTTCTCTTCCTCAGTTCAAACCAGATCAAATTCAGAATAACATGTAATTTTTTCACTGTTTCAAAAGTCTATTGCGATGTCCAAAGCTGAAAAAAAACCGAAAAATCAGCGAAAAAAAACGTACGAGGTCTCGACGCTATTGAACGAAATAGTGTGTGAAACAGAGAGAGTGCTTTGAACGTTTTTTTTCGCTGATTTTTCGGTTTTTTTTTTCAGCTTTGAACATCGCATATAATTTTCGTAGATTTTTCTGGTGCCGTTACTTAGTCGAAATTTGACGAATTGAAAAAATTTGTTTGCTTTTTAAAATTTACAGTTTCAATAAACATTTCTATTAAAAATTTACTTTCTTTGTCACTTTGATTTTTGTTATTTGGCAATGAAAAAAAATATGTCGAGACTAAAAAAGTCAAAAATTAGAGGAATAAACCGTTTTTCAATGAGTATTTTGCACATCTTCAGTTCTTTTAACCTAAAAGTTACTCGACTTTCAATGAAATTCATCCTAAACCTCTTCGTAGATTTTTTTCTGATGCTCGATTCTAATCAGATTCATTTCAAAAAGTAGGTTTCTATTGTCTTGAAATTTCAAAAATTTACCGTTTCAACATTTTCCAAAATTCGTTCCACATTTTCACATTTGATACTCCGAGACGAATATATTCCAAAACCTAAACCAATTGTCATTTTTTTTCAATTTGAAGGTGTGAAAAAAATTTCACAACTATTTTTAAAAATCGAAACAGTAAAACAAAAATTGAGACAACGTTCAACCACAGTTTTAAAAATCCACCGCATTTTTTGATTATTTTAAACCAGAACTGAGGGTAGTTTTTTTTCCATCTACTAATATTTTCTTGCCCAATTTCTATATGGTAGCGAAAAATTGGAAATACATCAGGCTTTTCCTTCTATTCAATTCTAACCAGATCAATTTCAAAAAATTGACGAGATTGAGAGAGACGCAGAGAAAAGTTCTCTGAGAGAAGTACAACAGTGAAAATTTCCATGGCCGACTGGATAACGGGCGTGTCTTTGAATCGAACGACGGCGCCGAGCTCTGGTTCGATTCCCCCACGCGCCAAAACTTTTTTATTATTTTTTCTTTTTTTTTTTTCAAATTACAGTTTAATGTGTTTTCGAAACTCGAAAATGTATTCAAAATATTTGTGAGAGTAGTATCTGACAAAAGAGCGTTGTAAAAAACTGTAATTTGAGAAAAAAAAAGAAAAATAATAAAAAAGTTTGGCGCGTGGGGGAATCGAACCAGAGCTCGGCGCCGTCGTTCGATTCAAAGAAACGCCCGTTAACCAGTCGGCCATAGAAGCTTTCACTGTTGTACTTCTCTCGGAGAACTTTTCTCTGCGTCTCTCTCAACCTCGCAAATTGCTATTTTTCATTGCGCTGACATGACGTGTTATATGATATTGGATAATTGACAAAACAATTTACTTTTTCAAAAAACAATTTATTGGCTTTTCTTTGAACTTCTACGTTCTACGAGTATTACAAAACTCATTTCAAAAAATAGGTTCACTTTTCCCCTTTCTGAAAATTCAAATAGTTGTCTCACAAGTTCTGTTTCGAAAAGGTTGAAACTTACTGTTTCAAAACAAACTTTTAGCGGTGTCTGTTAGTTTTCTAGCAATATAGGACAACCAGATTATTTTTACAAAAAAAGGTTCATTTGTTCGAAAATTCATACTGTTGCCCGAAATTTTTTGAAAATTTACTGTTTTAAAGGAACTGTTTCTTGTTTTAATCGTAGTCTTCAAAATGAGTCAAACAAAAAATTAATGCGATGTCCAAAGCTGAAAAAAACCACGAAAAAAATTGAAAAAATTCGTTCAAAGCACCCTCTCTGTTTCACACACTATTTCGTTCCTTCGCGTCGAGACCTTTGACAGTACTCTCGAAATAGCGTGTGAAACAGAGAGAGTTGGACTTGAACTTTAAACGATTTTTATTCGTGATTTTTTGCATTTTTTTCAGCTTTGGACATCGCATAATATTTTCTCGTGAAATAATATGCCGCGTGTTGACACTGCATACACTCTGACGCACAATTACGGCAAAAAATGATATTAATTTTGAAATTAAAAATAATATTTTTTCTTTTCATTTCGAAATTTATTTTCGTGAATGATATTTTCATTTTTTGAGAATTGGAAGAGTAGGTGATGAACTTCAGTTGAACGAAAGAAACATATTTGGTCATTCAAAGGAATCTATTTTCTCTAGGAACCTTTGTTTATTAATTCACCGTTCAAAATCCACGTTTATCAGATAATGCTGTCAAATTCACAATTTTCCTTTCACGTAGAAATTAATGTTTCAAAAAATATTTTTCAAAAATTATATTCTAGTCTTGTTAGTAGTTCTCTAGTAAGTAATACCCTCATTAAAAGCATCCTCCCGTCTTCTAAAAATCTTCATCTTATCTCATCATGACCCTTTTCCCTGTAACACAAAAATTAGTCTGATTACCCAACATATCCCTCCCTCCCTTCTTTTCCTTGTCGCAACTTATCCGTCATTTCAACACCCATAATTAGCGCAAAAGAGAAGATGGGCGGTCCATGACTATCTGATTGGCATGAAGTAAATTGGAAAGGCGACGGGGCGGAGTCAAACCGCCGAGGTTATCCATATCGAAAATCTTCTTTTTTTTTGCTGCTGCTGTTCTTCCTCTTTACCCTTTTTAACAATTATATTATTTAGAGATGGCTCTGAAATTCGGAATCGATCAAATTCTTTCACCCCACTTTGGCATGGGACTATCATTATCTTCACCATCTCCATCGTTCTCCACAGCCTCTTCAAGCCCATCGAGTCTATCTCCAACATCAGGCCCACCAGCGGATAATCGAGCCATATTCCCTGCCTGGGTTTTCTGCACTAGATACTCGGATAGGCCTTCTGCCGGGCCGAGACATCGGAAATCGAGAAAACGAGAATCGACGGGGAGTTCAGGAAGTTCAGAGGAGGAGAAAAGGCCGAGAACTGCTTTTACTTCGGATCAATTGGATAGACTGAAAAAGCAGTTCCATGATAATCGGTGGGTTTTTGAATCTGTTATTTTTCCTTATTCAAAGCAACACACTCGGTCTATATAGATAGCAATACTAATTAAGTTTTTTATTGTGTTTTTGTAAAAAAAAAAAAGGACACACAAACTGACTGGTATCTAGAGCTGTGTCATGTTACGGTTATCTAAACTGCACGAAATACCGAATAATGTCACATTTTTCATGTATATAAAATAACGAACACTAGTAGCCTGGTTTCTCGTTTTTACAGTTATAAATAATAGTTCAACATCAATGCCAAAAAGCGGCTACAAAGAGTTCAAACAGTCTAGAAGAATTATAATTGGTAATTGCAGGTGCTATATCAAAATTTTAATTTTCCCCCAAAATTTAAGACTATTTTTGAAATAGTAAACCTTTATACTATGCCACCGGGAAGAACACATTTATCAATGACAAATTTTATTTTGGATTTTCAAAACCGTTTGAAAAATTGGGAAAAACTAGATCACACATTACTACCGGGGTTAATAGCTACTTTACTCTCTGATAATCACAAGTTAATCAACTCAATGTTGATTTTAAACACATTTTTCGTATGGAAAAAACCCTTAAATTTAATATTTAGTAGTTCCTAGAAGCAATCAATAAATATCCTAATTCCCTACTGTAATCCTTACAATTAGAAATAGAATTGTGACGTTTCATAAATTTACTGTTTCAAAACCAGTTTTAACAAATATTTATTTAAATATCGACTTTTCTTTTAACACAGGCAAAAAAAAGTATCTTTTTTTACCGCGGTTTTTTAAGGCGGTGTTTGCACACAATTGCGCGAAATTCAAAAATGACTTTTTTTTGTTTTTTTTTGTTCCAGATGAGTGTAAATAAGACTAAAAGGCAAAAAGAAGTCATCGTGGGAAGTGGGAGAGACTGGCATAACATAAACTGGCACATTTTACGACCTTACAGAAAGAATATTCCATGTTTCACAAAATTTGGCAAAAAAAATGGAAAAATAACGTTTTATGTGTAATCTGAACAGTTTTGGAGAAAGATTTTAGTGTATTGGTTATAAATCGGAATATATTCTTCATTTTCCACACCAAATCAACGAGTTTGCGGATATTTAGCCAATAATATCATGAAATATTTGAAAATTTTTGAAAATATTCTCCCGAAAACTGTGCGGCAAAAGCGCATATTTAGTGTGCGGACCATTGCCATTTTCAGACGCGACATTCTCCTCCCATTTCTGCAGAAACATGTTTTTTATTTTGGAAAAGTCCGTAACTAATTTTTTCTGAAGAAAAAATACTTTTTTTTCACTGTGATTTAAAAAATCTTTTCCATTCAAACATTGACAAAAATATATAAAAAATTAATTGATAATAGTCGTTCACAAATCGCTGCCATCGGGGTACGGTATTTTCATTTGTCCTACTCGAAAATAAGCTTCCCGGAATAATTAAACCATGAAATAAAAATGTTACCGATCTGTGAAAGGCTTATACACTGTAACATAAAATAAATCTTGAAAAATATAGTTTGTTTTTTCCAGATCCGAAAGTTTATTTATATATTTTCATTTATCGAATACATGTTTGAAATAGAATTGTGACATATTTTAATTTCACTGTTTCAAAAAATTGTTTTGAAATTTTTCAAAGTGAACTATTTTTGATAGACATCTTTCATCTGAAAATACGAAATTCTTTTCCTACATTGAACAAAAAAAAACATAAAAATGAATTGATATATTTTGAAGAGGTTACGGTAATAAAATATGTACCACTTTCTCTTCTGATAATTTCAAGGTTTCTCTGACTAAAAAGAAATTTTCGCTATTTTTCAATCAAAATTAGGTTTTACAATTCGAAGAACTTGAAAATGATTCTGATTTTTGAAACTATTGTGACCACCAGTGTCAAACTCGAAGAACATACTAAGTCCTATTGAAGCACAAAACCTGTACCTACAGTAACCCTGATAAGCTCCTTATAATCCTCTTTTTTCCAGATACCTAACCGAAAAACGACGTCAAGAACTTGCTCACGAGTTAGGCCTCAATGAATCTCAAATCAAAATTTGGTTCCAGGTAAACACTTTTTTCTCCTACAGTACCCTTCTCCTCTCTCGACCTCAAAATGTTTACATACACACATAGTTATTGTCTTTCTCTTTCTTTCTCTCTTATGCAAATTACACCATTATCACATATGTCGGTACTGATCCTAATCCGAAAAAAAACCCGACAAATAAGGAAAAGAATAACTATTTGTAATTATAGGGGTGTCATGATCGATTCTTCTCGCTTATCTTCTTTCTACATGTTTATGATGTGTATAAAAGGTCATTTTTGATGGAACAAGGATGAGGGGTTTTGGGAACTTTTAGGTATCTTATGTCCGAACGTCAAAACCTGTCCAATTTGGTTTTAAGAGAGTACCATTTTGATCAAAGGGACATAATGGTTTTTGTTGAAAAATGTGTGGGCCTTTCAGGAAAATAGATCTATTTATTTTCGGACTTAAAAAAAACAACAAAAAAAATCCTATATGTTCACACGTATTACCACATTGACAAAAAAATCGATCTATTTTCCCTGGTGTGAACGGTGACATTGTAGCCGACCGGCTAATTTTTCAACAAAATCCATTATGTCCCTTTAATCGAAATGGTACTTTCTTAAAATCGATTTGGACAGGTTTTTTTGTTTTGTTGTTGACGCCACATTAGAGAGTTTAGGGTATCGCACTTTCTATTTCCAAAATCGGTACCTGCTCGGGGAAAAATCGGCAAGCTTGCGACATTCGGCTGTCGCAAGGCTTGCGGTGTTCTTGCGCCAATAGTCGCAAGCTTTGCGACATCTAGCAGCAAAACTACTGCACGGCTTGCGACACCCTTGCGCCAGAAAAAATGTGTCACAAGTTTGCGACAAACTGCCGCAAGCTTGCGACAAGGGAAAAGCCTTGCGACACGCTTGCCATTTTTTCCCCGAGATGTACTGCAAAAAACCTGCGAATTTGAAATTTTCGATCAAAAACCATTCTTCTTAAAGATTTTGAGAAATATCAACACCTTTGTTTTTTTCATGATAAGTTCGCACAAATATTCTTTCCAAATTCGCGGCATTTTGCATTAAGATGTGCAGGTACTCTTTTCAAATGCGATTTATTTCTTTTTTTGAGTTTTGGAGTTTTTTTTTTGGGAACTTCAAGAAGTTCAAAAGTTTGTTTCCTAAGTTTTGAAGCAGATTTTCTTGGACCGCATAGCTTCTCCCAAACTAGGTTTATCATTTGGGCTTCTTGTTGGTGGGCCCACTTGAACCGGGCCGGACTGCTCAGTGACTGAAGTAGGTAGTAATTTTATAAAGTGATCTAGTTTTTCCCAATCTTTCAAAGAGTTTCCAAAATCCAAAATAGAATTAGTCATTGATAAATGTGTTCTACCGGGTGTAAAAGTTTACTATTTCAAAAACAATTATAATTTCCCAGGCTAATGAACTAGGGTACTGCAGAACCATTTTGTTACCATTCATTTTAAAACCATCATCACTATACTACTACTGTATCCTACAGTATGAACCACAGTACCCTTGTGGCTAGTTAACTATTATAGATCACTCTAGAATATTCAAAATGTTCAATCCATTAGAACACCATTCAAATCATCACCTATAGTCTACAACCACAAAGTCTCACAGTACTACAAGTCTAACTACAGTACTCTTCAAGCTTTCTTATGTTAGCGAAAATTCAAATTCCTCGTGTTCCATCAATTCCCATCCATTCGAACACCATTCAAATCATCACCTACAGTACCTCCTTGTCGGCGCGCGAATTTAAACAAACAATGTCGAATGTTTCATGCGACTTGTCAGAGATTCAAAAAGAACACTGAAGAAACAGACACATAAGATTGATTGTGATCATGCCCCGAACTATGCAACCTTGGAATACTATAAACCATTTTCGAATTTTTTCAGAACGGTTTAAAAGATGAAGAGTTTTGATTAGAAAAAAGAAGGTTCGAATTGAATTTGAAGTTTGAATGGACTTCGATCAATGATTATGACAGATTTTGAGGAGTACTGTAGGTTACAAGAGCAAGTTGAGAAACCACAGTACCCAAGACTCAATTCGACAGGACTCCTGGTCACTTTTAGAATGCACTACCGTACTCTCGGTGATTTCGAACTACAGTTTCCCTAAAAATACTTTTGGCGCTAAAATTTTCGAATTCAAATCTTTTATTGAAAAATTTTGTGACGTCAAAAACTGAAGATTCAACAAAAAATTAATTTGGCGCCAAAATTCGCCTACTTTCCAGAAAAATTTTAGAAGGTTTTGGCGCAAAAATTACCGAATTTGAACGGAAGCTTTTCAAAACTTTTGAAATTTTTTAAAGGTTTGAAAAGCAACAATACCCTGGGATGAAAAATCGATAATTTATCCGATCTAGATCAGAATTTTGTGCTCTTTCTTATGCACCATGTCTCAGCTCATGAAAATCAGATTTGAGCAAGTTGTGAGCCCATTTAAAGTACAGTAATCACAACTGGCTCATTCTGGGTCAAAATATTGTGCTCTTTCCAGTCCCAGCTCATGAAACCTCCAAATTCACGACCTATAACCCTCATTTTACAGAACAAACGCGCCAAGATGAAAAAATCAACCACATCTTCATCTTCCTCCTCCTCAACTGCTCCAACTTCAAATCCAGCTCCAAATTCTTCGCTGAGCTATCAAATGTTGGCACAATTGGCTCAATTGCGCCAATAATTTACCCATTTCCCAATGCTACAAAATTTGGAACCTGTTCTATATCCTTTTTTGGAACTTTTTCCAAATTTCCTAGCCCAACTTCTAGTTCATTCTCTAGTTTTTTCACTGTTTTTTATCACAAAATCTACCTCACATTTCCCTATATTTACTGGTTTTCCTCATTTATTGTATACTTTTAGATCTCTTTTTTTAAAATAAATGTTATGTTCTACCTACAGTACCCCGCTTTTGTCTAACAGTGGAAAAACACGTTTTGGCACGCGAACAATTTCAAGATTAGATCAACAAAGCCACCCAGGTGTCGCTTTTTTCGAAAAAAAAATGCGCGGAGGTGAATACAAAGACAAATTAAGACTTTAGAAACTGACAAACATAAGTGAAAATGGTCGAGAAGAGGACCTAAAGCAATAAAAAACTCGGGGGCATATTTACACATTTTAAGTACTTTTTGGGGAATATAGAGTGGAAATAAATAAGGCAAATAATTATTGAGTTTGGAAGGTTCGGCCGCTGAATGTCTTTTTCTCTCCTTTGACTTCAGGTCGAGCACGGTTGAGGACTTTGAGGAAATCAGTGGTCTTGGCACGCATTCGAGTATGAAGGTAGACCTGAAATCAGCGGAAATTATAATTGATAAAAACTTGGCAAATCAATATCTTTGGTGCAATTTTCTCGTCATTTTTTGACCCTAATTTTGGTACAATATCGCCTCATCAATCTCGAATCATTTAGCCTAAACCTTGCAGTTCATATTATATTTGCTAATTGGTATTGACACTATCAAAATTCGAAATCTTGAACGGTTTATTGAGGTAATTTTGAAATCGAAAGAACGGTTTTTGTTTTTCTAAATAGGGAGTGTTTATACCAGTTTTGGTGATCTTGGGACGCTTTCCGTGATTTCAGACAGACATACATAGGTTTTCAGATTTAAAAATCAGTGTCAGAAGAAATGTATTTTTGTGAGAAACTATGCGACCCCGGTGAGAATTAGAAAACCTCTATTGTGAATTGGTACCTTGTTGTGGAAGATGTGAAGAAAATTCAGGAATACTTGATTTGCTTCAAATTTGGATTCAGAATACGAATAAATGCTAGTGGAAGCTTTTTTTGCAGCTATTCATTTTCTACAGATACATATTTACTGACATAGTGAAACAGTAAAATAAAGTAAACAGATTAATATTGTAAATTCTGTTTTTTTTTTTAATTTTCAGAACAAAACCGGGTTGTTTGGTTGAAAACAAATTTCTTCGTGAGCAAAAAAATTTTTATCGAAAAGTCCAGTAATGGAGAAAATTTCATACTAATTTTTTAAGACATAGATTTGGCTTTACTATTCCGAAAATTCCCAGTGTGCACCTATAACTAAATTGCAACAGTAAACTTTTTCGGCAGCCAATTATGCGATTTTGAACTTGTTCACTTTTCGATAGACAAATCTGGTCAGGTTTTCGCTATTTTATTAGAAATTATTTTCTTACTTTTAAGAATAAAAACATTCGAAAATAAAACGACTCACCTTCGAACACTTGATATGATAATGCAAATAATCTCTGAACGAATGGATCAAATCAATTGTATTATCCCTTGTCTTCTTGTTGGTATGTCTTGGGAACAAAACTGCAAGAGACATTTAAATATTTCACATAGTCGAAATTGAAAAAATTCCTACCAAAAGTGATATATCCAACATTTTCACCAACTCTCGCTCCGGGCAAATCTTTCAACTCCAACGGTGGTTCACCAAGCGAATACAAAACAGCCGGTGCAGTTTGACTAGCTTTTCGTCCTTCGCGAAACTCTTGCAAGAATACTTTGCCAAGAATAACATCATCGGCATCTTTGAAAACTGTGCTGAAGATTACAGTGACTCGATCAGCTTTGGCCTCAATATACCTGAAAATAATTTTTCAATGAAGAACTGGAAAAAACGTAGATAATACTTACATAGTTTCGTCTTCCCGGTAATTGATAACTGCTCGTTTATGACCTTCTTGTCCAGCCTCTTGGAATTCGAAATATTTCTCGAAAACTGATGCGAAGCAATTTCTTTTGAGTCCAGAAGCTTTGGTGACTAGAAAATGAAAATGTGAAATATAGATAACCTATCTCTTACATTGTTCAAAATCCAATCCGTCTTTATAGGAGTTTCAAAAATGATTCATAATAAAACTAACAATTCTTTTGCCATTTCACAAGCCTATGAAATTAATAATTTCAAACGCTTCGGACATATCATTCAAAACTTTAGTTTTATGAGAATTCACGAAAACTTAACTTGTATTTGATAATTGTATGAATTCTCATTCGATAACGCAAACCGTTGGAAATTCGGATTAAAAAAGTCTCGGTTTCAAAACTTTCTCATAATGAAAAATAAATTACTTTGATAATTAAAAGTCATTTTGAAAATTAGTGGTAATTTGGAAAAAAAAACCAGCTCCAAAAAATGAGTAGAATAAATTTTTGATGATCTATGGATATTCTCGCCCAGTTTTTGTTTCAATTTTCCTATCATGCGTTTCGGACTATGAAACTAGAAGTTTCATTTTTCAAAACTATCCCCTGTTTCAAAAAATGTGGAGAATAATTACTTCTGATGCAGACATGATGTTCTTTTTTACAGAAAGAATGATATGGTGAATAACTTCGATTCTAATACTTCACAATTTCATTGAGACGTGAAACATCGATTTACCAGCTTTCCATGTGAAAACTTGGTCAGCCATTATTTTGTTTTTAACCTCACCCAATTCAGTAGTATCCGCCGGCAAATTGTTCAAATCATACTGCAACGTGACATTGAACCCACTCTCCGGATTTTGAAGGAAATTCGCGCCATAAACTCGCCGGAGCAAATCATCGGCTCCATGTTGTTGGAGTTCAGCGTAAAACTTCAGCGAGATGCTCAACTAAAAATTGGGAGTGATTTTTGTTAGAAAAAAAAAAAGAACTTACAATAATCTGATTTCTATCACCATCCGGATTCGACAACTTATACAAAACTCCATCGAAATCAGCAAAAGTCACATTTACATTATCATGTTTGCCTCTGAAAAAACAAATTTTTCAACTATAACTAAGTTTTTATAAATTGAACTAACCCCTCTTTTGCGTTGGCAAATTTTTGCTCCAATAACTCCACAATAATCCGGTTATTTTGTTCAAGAATAATCATCTAAAAAAAAAACTCTTCAAAATTTTCAAAAAATGTTTCTAAAGTACAAAACGGTGAAACTGTTTACACCAAAAATACACAAAAATGTACAAAAAAGTGAAAAGTTAAGTTTCATGAAAATAAGACGAAAGAAAATACAAACAATGACTAAGCTGGCCAATTATTTACTTGCGTGCGGTGGAGCGCAATTTCTCATCTCAAAATGCGATTTTTTTGTGTTGGTCAGCCTAGTCTCAACAATAATAACAACAACGAGAAAAAAACGAAAATTTTAGGATTCAAGAGTGTTTTTCGGCTTCTTTCACACTATTTAGAACAGATTTGTGAAGTGAAGGGATAATAGAAATCGCTCGATTTTTCGCAAATTCCAATAAACTTTCAATTTTCTGAATAGGCACACGACCATAAATATCTGTGCATGTGACCTGAAAAATCAGAGAAAATTTAAAAGAAAATGAGAAAAACATTGGTTACCTGATTGAGATTGGGGACAAATGCTAGTGTTATTCCGCCGATGATTTGATGTTTATCAATTTCCTCGTTGCTTGGATCTGTGATATATTTGCCATCTGATGTTAGTCCGACGTGTACCGATGACATCAAACCCATATTCTGTAATAAATTATGGTTATTGTTGGGATAAATACATTCAACGAACGATTTTCAAGTTTTCTCAAGGAATTATTGCGAAATTGAGATACCTTGATTTAATGTTTTAATGGAACCGTAACTTTTCTTATTCTTCAAATATTCCAAATATAAAAAATTAAAAATCAGAAAAAAGGTCTTGTAAAAAACATTTGTTAAGTCGCCCATTAAAAAAGTTAAATAAAGTAGTTTTAGTTATTAAATTTAAGTAAAATCAAAACTTTTATCATGTATTTTTCAATTTTGATCTTAGAAATCCAGAGAAAATTTATCAAAACTCTGTTAATCCGTTTCTTCAATCAACAATCACACGGCAGGCTAATGGTTCTCTAGAGCTGACCTTTGTTTCGAATCCATGGGCCAATTTAAGGAAATGTGAAAATTTTAAAACTCATTCTTGCCATTTTTTCAGTTTCAGTTTTTTCACTGTTTCAAAACATCATCATAACTAAAATCGAGTTATTTCAAAATTGCTTTTTGCGAGACTATTAAAATTAAATCCGAAGTAAACATTTGAATATGGGATAATTTTTCGTAAATTTAGCTCACTGAACATCACTCACCCACACTCAGTCAAATATTTAGGAATACACAAAAAAAAATTTCTTAAACTTCGAAAATGTACAAATGTCGAAAAATTTGTGGAATTTTTCATGGAATTTAAATTTTCCTGTTTTGATACATTTCTATAAAACGGTATTGAATTTTCGAGCATTGGAACTTCCGTAGCTCTACATTCTAAAAAGAACGTGACTTCGTTTTTCAATAACGATAAAAAAGAAGATAATTTACTGTTTCAAACAACTGAGATAACCATTTTTAACATTTTCTTAGATTATAGGGTATTTCTCAAACTGTTTGATATCGAAACCTTTTTTTGACAAATAGATATTTTTGCTCTGAGAAAAACTTCCCACCTCAATTCCAGAATGAGCAAGAGCAAGAGAAGACGCAATCAATGCCGCCGACAATATTCCACCATCATCTGCCAGAACAGTCACTTCAATATCAATCATTTTTCCAGGGTACTTATTGGCAAAAATAATGGCACTTATCGCCGATGTCAATTGACCTCGATATTGCGCATTTGTCTGATCATCCACACCTTTCAAGTTCACCTGTGAATAGAGAGAAACAATTTGCAGAGGCTAATTTTTAAAATTTACCGTAATTTTGGCGTAGTTCTCTTCCCATTTACCATCACCATCGGGTCCATTTCTAAAAATAGAACATTTGAGGACTATTTTTAAGTAAAGAAAACTTACATTTGTGCCAAAACCATTGTATTTCCGAATTCTGCATAACCTGAGCCATCCTGTGCTCCAAAAACACCACATTTCACACCTGAAAACCAAGAATTCGCGTTAAAAAATATTTATTCAAAAAGCTCACAAAGTGCTCTGAACTTCTCGACATCCCGCACTTCACTAGTCTCCATTTTCTCAACATTTCCAACTTTTCTTAGCGAATCCAAAGGAACGCATAGATTTGAACGAATTTTCGGCATCTGCAAAAAATCGGGTCTATGCTGAACTATAAATGAAAATTGAGCAGGTATGAAAATGGTATATGACCAAATGAAAAAAAAAAAAAACATTTTCACAGAAGGCAAATTTAAAATTTATTAAAAATGTTCAGTCTAAAACTACTAGATCTTCGGAAGCTTTGCGTTTTCTTGAAGATTTCGAGTTCATCATAATCGGCGATTTCCCATCATAAGCTCGCCATTTGTGTCCGACAACGACGTAACTGGAAAATATTGTGATCTGGTTATAAAGTTAAGATTTAGGAAACAAGGATGAAGAAGGCCCGAACCTGTAAAACGATTAGAAACGTGTGACTTTGTTCATTTTTTTCTGAAAGTGTTCGATTTTTTCAACAATTTCAATAGGATTCTCGATTTTTCAAGTTTCATCTGATACAAGAGTGTGAAAAAATAACCCAACTCATATGTTCGATAATGCTCAAAATTGTAAAAAGAAAAAAAAATGCGGGTGTTTCAGAAACAGACTCGGCCGAATGAATGTTACCGAATGAAATTAGATAGGAACTTTGAAAAACAGATTTTTTTCTTGCAAATTTACCAATATTGTCTAAATTGTCAACACGTAGCGAGAAAACAAATACAAGTAAAATACTCATATTTATTATGAAACAGTGTTTTTCTGAAAGACTCAACAACTTTTTGAAGATCCATTTTCCAGAACACCCAGCAACTTAAAATTGACCAACCTGATAACCGAATAAGCCGTATAATGAAAATCCTCTTGCAAATACGAGTTCAGCAACAAAAACGTGATCAGCGTCTCGCAAAACTCTTTCGTCTGGCTCTTTTTCAACCTTCTGGCGATGAGCTCAACTAGTTTATTCCCTGTTATCTTTCCACTTCCATCTTTCGCCGCTGTCATTTGTTCCTCAATCGTCTCAATTGCAACCTTAACTTCTTTGCTGACATCAACCTCTCGGACTCCGCTATTCTTATTCTCACAACAAATATCACACATTTTCTGGCACCAGCTTGAATCCCAGGGCTCCTCAAAATGTTCAGCTAAACAAACTCTTCGACATGTGTTGAACTGAAAATTTTCACGACTATTTTGTGATTTTATTGATGTCGGTAACTCACATCTGACGCATATCTCACAATGTTGTAGAGATTGGCGACGCCTGTTTTTTCTTGTTGTACCATTGTTGATTGTTTGAATATATCAGCCATACGATAGAAAAGAACGCATGTGGCTGGTTGACCATCTCTTCCTGCTCTTCCACTTTCCTGCAAAAAGTTTTTCAAAAACTAGGTAGGAAGATTCAATCTATTATTGTACACAGTTTTGATTTTCAGGATAACTCATACACATCATTTCTGAGACTGTAATTGATCTTTCTTTTCAGATTCTGGTTTGATATCGTGTGAATTCTTGAAAAATTTCGAAACAAATTATCCCAAAACAATTTTTTTTTTAAATTATTCGCGAAATTAACTCAATAATCATACCAGAATTTCTGATTTAATTTTTTTTTTTTTTGAAGGTTAGTATGCTGGTTAAGACGTGAAAATAATGACGAAAAAGTCAGAAATTCAATTTTTGTATCATACAAAATCATAAAAAGAAAAAATAGAAATTTAATTTTTTATGAATTTTTCCTGACATCATGCTCGACAAAAATTCAAAAAAAAATTTAAGTTCGAATTTTCTTATTTTTTGAGTTTGTATGATACAAGAATTGAATTTCTGACTTTTTCGTCATTATTTTCACGTGTTAACCAGCATACTAACCGAAAATTGATAGAAAAAGTGAGTTTTTCATTCTTTTTTCGGTTAAAAAACATATAAATCCTGTTTTTTCTTTTCCAGATGCGAGGTGAGGTATATATTTGAATATGTTTCTTGACATTATTTGGCCCGTAGAACTCAAAAAATAATACCCCGACTCGGGAAAAGTTCTCCTTCATACTTTTTCTATAGCTGAAATTTTCAAAAATGTTTGTTTTTCAAAGATTTTTATACTTGAAAAAAATTCAAAAAAAAATTATTTGTTTTTATAATAAAGATCATTATTTCAGCTACATTTTGCTTTTTTTACCCGACTTTTTTTGTCAAGTTCGAAGTGAGTTATGATTTTTCAAAGATGGCCGCACTTTTCTCATAGAAAAAATCGAAAAATCCAAATTTCTCCGAGAAACGAAATTTCATTGCTTAATCCCCTGACGGTTTTTCCTACCTCACTAGGTACTACAATTTGGCCAGAAAATATTTAGAGTTTGATAGAATACTTTGGGAATCATTCCTTGTAAAGCGTTTTTCTAACAAAAAAACTCACCTGATAATAATTTTCAACCGATTTCGGAAGTGAGTGATGTATAACAAATCGAACATTCGGCTTATCAATTCCCATACCAAACGCAACCGTCGCCACAATAACTTGACACTTTGAATTGAGCCACATTTCATGCACTCTGCTCCTATCCGCTGGTTCTAAATACGCATGATAATGTCTTGCGCGGATGCCCAATTTGCTCAGTGAAGTCGCAACTTTCTCACAATCATTTCTTGATAAACAATAGACAATTCCACTGTCTTTTTCGAACCTTGTCTTGATCAGTTTGGCGATTTCAGCAACACAATCCTCTTCGGAGCTTGGTTTCGGGTAGACTTCATATTTCAAATTGGGGCGATTGAATCCAGCGCGGAAAACAAGACAAGCTTGGATTCCTAGCATTTCTTTGACATCTTCGAGAACATTGGATGTTGCGGTCGCAGTTAATCCAAGTATCGGCACACCTCTGTGAGATGAACATTTATAGTTATTACAAAATTACTTGTGTTTTTAATAAACTCACTTAAACTGCCTCTTCAAGACATTCAAAAAAGCATAATCCGTTCGGAAATCGTGCCCCCATTGTGAACAACAATGAACTTCATCGATGGCGATCAGCTGAAAATCATGTTTTTTTAAATGAATTTTGTTTAGAACGACAAGTAAGAGTTACCTTCAAAAACCCAACAGCTAGTGATTTTTCCAATTTATTCATCATTCGTTTGCTTTTCGCCAACTTTTCTGGTGTTACATATAACAATCGGAACGATGAATTTTTATTAGTGATCGCTTCCTCTACTCGTTTCGCTTCTTCTTTCGAAGTGCTTGCATTCAAACATGCCGCTTCAATTCCCAACTTGGTTAGTTGGTGAATTTGGTCTTCGACGAGGGATATCAATGGGGATACGACCAATGTGAGACCTAGAATTTGTTGGACTCAATTAATTAGTTTCTCGGAAATATGATCTTTTTTAACACCCAAACATTACCATAGACTCCGAGAAAAAGGTTCTTTGTTGTTTTGAAGCAGATTTTTTTCAAGGAAAGGTAAATGTGAGAAAATTAGTTCAATATTCGAGAAACTTTTGTTTCAATTTTTTAGAAGTGTTTCTATACTATTCAAAAAATCACAAACTTACACGAATAGCTACGTTGAAACAGTAGATAATCCAACTTTATATAATTAAAAAATTGCAACGTATTTATTGGCCATTTTGCTACAAAATCTTCAAACGCTGAGTTGTTTGAATAAAAATCTAAAGCTGGGTTTTTAACGGTTGCCTTGCTATACTTTAGTTCGAGGTAAACGACTTAGAACTTTTTGAATGGAAAATAGAGTTTTTTCAAAAGCTTCTAGTTTAGAAATTGTTTCCTAATATTTACATTTTTGAAATTTCTCGGTTTTTGAAAAAATGCAGACTGATGTTTCGCTTTTCAATTTTTCACTGTAGTATTTACAGAACTTGAAAACCTATGGATTTTAAGAAAATGGGCCCTTTTGAAAAGAATCTGGTAAAAAATCGAGAAGATTCACTCAATTAAGATCAATTTTTTGAAATCTTGTTTCGAATTTTAAATTCTATTTATTTTCCCTGGATGAAAAGTGGTATCTTACCTTTCGATAAAAGCGCAGGAAGTTGATAACATAAACTTTTACCACCTCCAGTACTCAAAATAACAACCGCATCTTCTTTACTCATAACTGCATTGATAGCTGCTCTCTGAAGTGGTCGAAAATCTTCCAACATGAAATCATCTTTCAATATTTTTCGAGCATTTTCAGACCATTCGAATCCATCTCGATCCCATCTTTCGAGCACAACATCATCATCTTCATTGCTCTTGATTTGAATTTTCTTCTCGATCTACAACAGAATTCCAGGTTTAAAAAGTATAAGTTCTTCATATTTACCGCTAACTTTTTCTGCTGTAGTTCCGCTTTTTTCCTCCGTAACTGTCCAATTTGTTTGTCCAACTCCCCAATTTCGCCGTCTAAATCAGCCAACTCTGCTGACAATTTTGACATCAGCATAATTGGCCTGGCCTAAAAACCCACTGAATTGTGAATATAATTTTTTCAGATATCTCACAGCGATATGATAATACGCTAGATTTTTCAATGAAGAATGTTAAGAATGGTTCAATTCTTCAAGTGCATCAAGGACTTCAGTTTTAAGATTGAAATCATAAAAATTTCGATGAAATCGAGGCCACCATTTGCGACGAGATCTCCATTCCTCTTCAACCATTCTAGGATGCGCCTGAAATAAAAAAAAGAAAGAAGTTTTCTATGAAAAATTGAATATCTTACCATTTGAACAATTTTATGAATAAGTTCCCAAGCTTTTTGTGAGCATTTGTTAGAGTCAAAGTCGAGAAAATTGAAAATAGCAGTGAGACATTTAAGAATATTTGACTCGATATCGCCAAATCTGAACAAATCGTATTATCTGAGAACTGAATTCTGAGGAAAAAAAAATGTTTTACCTGTTAATATTGTTCAAACGACGTTCGATCCATTTCAACCAAGTTTCATCGGCCGGATGCAATTTATTCTCATCACGACCGCACATCTAAAATGACAAAACATTTTTTTACAGTTTCAGACATTTTTTTTATTCGTGTATGTGTATATTGACAAAATGGAGAATTTTCAGTTTCAGAATGATCAAAACGGCAATAACGTGTAACTAGAAAGAAGTTTGGAAAACCAAAATATGACCATTCTCCTAATGTAAATTTTTCAAATTTGGCTGAAACTCTGATCAGAATGTTGGTTTTTGAAGTTGCACCAGGTCAGTAGTGTGATGATATAGAAAACAGAGGTGATATTTTGAAAACTTTTCTTCGCACTTTTCAGGTTAGATTTTTTTAATTCAGACTGAATAAAAGTTTTAACGCTGAAGAAACTCACATCTTCAATTAACGAGTCAATCTCATACGAAATATCGCAAAACTTTGCCAACTCCAACATCCTCGGACCATTTTGCGGGTAAAGCTTTGTAAATTCCGTTATAATTGCTAAACTGAAACAAAATTCATTTTCTCGAAACCTTTTTTTTTCAAGTTGACTTACATTTCATGCTCATAGTGATTACAATTTTTCCAAATTTTGCAAGCCTCTTCGACGAAGACAACCGACTTTTCACCAATTTCTAGAAAATTACAGAATTTTTAATGAACTCAGATTACAAAATGTTTACCTTCATCGGTAAGAGTTTCTGCAAGGCGTGTAGCATCGATAAGAAATGAAGAAGGACTTCCTAAATCTATATTTCTCTCATAACGCGATACAATGTTCCAAGCATTCCAAGGGATGAAAAACTGAAACACTTCGCTATTATAAAGGATATCTATTGGAATCTTACTTTGGAGCTCTTATTTCGGATGACTCCTTCCATGTTGCTCAATTCTTCTTGATGTATTTTGAGATCGAGAGCCAGACAACATAAGAACGCTTCGTTTAAATGTCCTAATATATCACTTTCGAATGTTAGATGTCGCATTTTGACAATGTGCGAATGAGCCAATTGAACAATTTGTTCACCAACGAAGTTCAACGTCGATGATTGATGCATGAGGACTGTTTGAAGTGCGGAAAATGTGTAATGTACCATTAATGTTGATATCAACCGATCGTATCTTGAATGGTACACTGTGAGGTCCTGATACTCTCCTACTCGTTTTAGTGAGGCCAATTCTCGTAGAAAATTTACCGAAGAGAGTTTCAATTCTAATCCTGTTAAATATCCATTATTCGATAAATAGTACATATCTAATCGACTTGAAGGAAAGGTTAATGCGCGTGTGTGGATCGTAGTTCCAGTTTTCAATAATTCGTTTTTCAGAAAATGAGTGGTATTTAATTCTTTTATTGCGTTAGAGATCTTTCGCATCAAATTATCAAGATTACTGGACTCTCTTGTTTTTCGAATCGAGATTGAATCAATCTTCCGAATATGTGATTTTGTTTCACACGTGATTTCAACCCCATAACTTTGCAGAATATGCACGAAGATTTGAGATACACCAGGTAAAAAACCGTTGACATTCAAAAATTGTTCCATAAAATGTTCCAGCAATACTCGAATACCACGAACCTCTGGAAAATATTCGTTTTCCTAAATATTTGTATTTTTCTACCTTTTGAATTGAATGATTTGACCCAGTGTGGTGTACAGACATACTTCAACCCTTCATCATCATCCACCGTATATTCCACATCGTTATCAATGCTACTGGTGATAGGCTCGTCCATTTTTTGTGGAAATTTGAACTCGAAATAAAAAGAAAACTACGACACTCCGTTTTCACACACTTTCCCTTTGTTTAGCGCAAAAAATATATGAAATTTCGAATTTTTCTTTTCTTTTTTTTCTGGTTGTTTATGAAAACAAGTTGATATATATCAATGTACATGTTTTAAAATAAAATATACGTGTCAAACATTGATTTTGACCCCACATTCAATAGTAAGCTTCGTTATTTGTTTTCAATTCCAAATTCGAAAAATAATTTTATTAAGAAATCAAATTTATTCGTTACAAGAGGTATTTTTCAGCTAAAAATGTATCGCCGTTTCTATTATTTTTCACTTTTTTTCTATAAAATAATGTGTTGCTCTCAATGAAAAATTTTACCTCAAAGTTCAAAATTTCATCAGATTTATAGTCATGCACGATAACGGGCAAAAAATTAGTGTTTTTGAGTTTCCTAAAGTTTGTTAACTTGAAAATTTTTTCAAAAAAGAGTCTCAGTTCCCTCCCATTCATATCTTCCTTTCTTTTCTTTGCTCTTCTTTTTTTTTGAAAATATTTTGAGAAACATTTTTGTTTACAACACAACGACCTACGCTTGCCCTTGTTTTAGTACGCCGTTGACGATTTAGTGTATCGCGTTGTTTGTTGTTGTTGTTTGAATTGTGAATAAATTATTTTCTAATAATTCTAAAAATTACAGAATGGTTGACAAAAAAGACGACGATCGAAAGCGCGGTCGTTCTTCATCAAGCTCATCTTCAAGCAGTTCATCATCATCGGGAACCAGTTCTTCGGGATCCAGATCATCTAGCTCATCAAGTTCATCATCACGTTCACGCTCAAGATCTCCAAGAAGAAGAGATGTTAGAGTAAGTTTCTTTTCTTTTCATAGCTAAACAATACAATTATTTCTAGGGACGCCGTTCACGTTCTCGCTCGGCGAATCGCTCTCCAATCCGTGGAGGCGCTCGCGCTGATCGTGGAGGTGGTGATCGCAACCGCCCGCGTCGTTCGCCATCGCCACCACGTCGTCGTCGTTCACCATCACCACGTCGTCGCGACCGAAGTGGTAGTCGCGAAAGAAGACGCTCGCCGGTGGCCGCTGCCCGGCGTGCCACAAGTCCGCGTCGCTCTGCAAGCCCACCAAAACGCGTTTGTCTGCGTAATCTGAGCAAAAATGTGCAAAAAGCGCATATTGAAGAAATCTTCTCGGTATACGGTGCTATTAAAGTTGTCGATTTGCCCGTCGATCGTTCACACCCATATTTACATCGTGGATACGGTTATGTGGAATTTGAAAATCTGGAAGATGCTGAAAAAGCGATCAAATATATGGATGGGGGACAGATTGATGGATTAAATATTAGTGTAGAGCAAACAGTGAACAGAAGCTTTGCTCGTAGATCTCCACCAGCACAAAGACGAAGATCACCAGTTGGTAGAAAATTCTCACCAGGAAGAAGAGGGTATGTTTTTTTCAATAAAATTGTCAAAACAGTATTCAGTATTTCTGTCGTCATGATTTTTTGTAATATTCGAATTGGATTTTCCAAACAAAAAAACATCGATTTAACCTTACTGAGAAATTCCTCACTGGAACTGTAACTATTTGATAATTCAATAACTAAGTCTCAAAAAAAAATACAAGCTATCCAGCCAATACCAAAGCTTAAAATATAGATTATATGGAAAAATTACCGTTTGAGATATTGCCCAAAGTATGATTTATCTCCTGGGCAGATTTTTTCTCAAAAATTTATATGTAGCACAAACATATTTTTTTCTGAATTTCAATAGCTAATATATGAATTCTGTGAATTCAATTTTCAAAATCTTGCAAACTTAACTGTCCAAAATTTGAAACTCGGTTGTAATCTTTCTAAAATTTGAGTTTTTTTTTGCAATTCTTCATCCAATCTTCCGCAGTTGAGCTCATAAATTCCTGATATTTAACAAACTATTAAATAAATCTCCGAATTTACAGTTCACGAAGTCCACCAGCTCGTCGACGTGCGTCACCAGCCGGCGGCGGAGGAGGCCGTAGTTCTGGAGCCAACTCTCAACCACTCGGTCCGAATCGCATCAATCGTGGTGCCAGTCGTTCACGTTCTCCACCTCCACGTCGCGGAAGATCTCGTTCATAAACTTTATCGTATTTATTATTGTCCATCTGAAAGAATAATAACCCAAGTGTTTTTTGTTGATCCATTTTCATTTTCCTGTTTTATCTTATTCCCCTTTTAAATTATTTCAATTTTCCGCTTGAGATCTCTTTTTGAAAAAAATGTGTGGATTCTCGATGTTTTTGGTTTCTTTCAAAAAAGTGGTTTATTACCATGAAAAATATCTGTTGTCGAAAATTTTAAAAAATTCAAAGTTGATTTACAGATGGCCGATAAGCCGATAATCAATACAATTACAGAAAAAGGAGATCAGGTATTTTCTTGACTTAATCGGGTATTTTTTAAGTACTAGTTGATTCAAATAGAATCTTGAAAAAAAAAGCTTTTTTTGAAAACATTTCGGAAGAATGAACCAGTAAAATTAGACTCATTTGTCTATTTATCATTTCTTGGTTTAGAACTTCAAGCATTCTTTAACTTGGTTTCGTGTAAATCAAAGAATTTCAGTCTGAAGCTTTCCAAACAACATTTCAGCTCAAAACTTCTCGCTTTTTTCTGAATTGGTAATAAAAGTTTGAAATTAAGCCTTCGTAACTTCCCCACAATTCCTTTTTCCTGGCTTTTCCCAATATTGATCTGTCAAGGGATTGGTTTCTACGTAATGTTTTGAATACGAATCAGAAGCTCAACATGATTCGGAAGTCTGAAAGTTTAAAAATTCTCAGGTTACCAACGCACTATCGCAATTCTGGCAACTGGTAACATCTAAACCACCAAGAAGCGGCGTTGAATCGAGAAACGTGACCATTAACGAGGTATTTTCTCAAGGTTCCAATTTTCGAATTCTCATCCCCTTCTTCCCTACAGCTCCCTCTTTACGCCGAAGACAATGCTCCGATCGCACAAAAGTTCTTGCCAGAAGAACCATTGCCTCTTCAACGTGAATTCGCCACTATCCGAGTCGCTTGTCAACAAGAATATGCGAGAGTTGCGGTGAGAGAATGCAATTTTTTGATAATTGAGAATAAAATTGGGTTTAGGAACGATTCAAAATCGTTGACACCGCCGTCGCGCACACCAAAAATACAGCAATTAGAGCGAATGAATATTTGACGGAAGAGTGGACCGCGTTGCCGAAAGCAGCAGCGATTACTGTAGGAGGAATGGCCGGATTCGTTCTTGGACTCAAGAGGTGCGTTGAATTTTGTTTGTGAAATTAAGTTTTTTCAAGCGTAATTCTCAGAATAATTGTTTTTTTTTCGCAATGTATCATATACAAATGTTCAGAAAAAATTAAACGGTTTAAATCTAAAAATTCATTGAAAAAATGTTGAAACAGTAGAAAGAAGTTTTCTAACTACACAAAACAAAAATTTAAAATTTAAAAATGGGTTCCGTAGATTTTTCCAATGTTATTGAAATTTACCAAAGTAGAACCACTTTTTCAAAATTACTGCTCAGAAGTTTTCCGATAAATTGTTCAAAATAATGTTTCAAACAAGTGAGGTTTACCTTCATGAGACGAGAAGAGCCCTTTTCTTCACGAATCAGGCCGCTCTGGTTCATAACGATAACCGTGATTTAGAAATATTGTTTTTATTTCAAGAGGAACTATTGGCCGCGCATTCACCACATCAATCGGTTTGGCAACAATGGCCGCGTTCTGTTATCCAATCGAAACTGTTGATGTGCTCAAAACTGGTGTTGCTCATTCTGAACAAGCTTGGAATTCGTTCCAAGAATGTTAGTTTTTATATTTTCTCTCAAATCATCGCCGAAATTCAACATTTTCAGCGCCACCTGTTACCAACAAGTCCAAGCCGAATTTGAGTCCACCAAAGTAAACGAAACAGGAAAAACAATCGACGCCGTTGAATCTTATTAGAAGCAAAAATGTATAGAACTATTGAAAATAAAGGGTCCGTAAATATCTTATTATACTTATATTAGGCACTTTTCTCGAAAAAAAAAATGAAATAGGGAAAAAACTCTGATCTAATGAATCTGACAAAATGGGAAGGGTACGGCAATTTTGCACCTGGAAAATAAGAAGAAAAAGTAATGAAAACTATCACAAATTCGAGTATACATATAAAAGTTACTTCTAATGATCGAATGCTGTTCACTTTTTCGTCTCGAACCTTGGCAAGAAGAGTCCGAATTTGTGTTCGATACCGGAGAATGTGGCGGCGGCCAATTTGTAACCACCCACATGATCCGGATTGGTCGATGATTCGTCTTGAATAGTTTTCGTTGTGGGCAGCTAAAAAAAATTAAAATATCATTGGGCTATTTTTCGAAAATTTAGAAAATACCACATTTTCTATAATCAAATAATATTTTCATTATAATAAAAAATTGAAAATATATGTTATTGGTTCAAAATTTTTGAAAAGAGTCGAAAGTCTCACGAAGTCAGGTATAACACAAAGAACAAATACTTGTCGAATATTTTTTAGAAAGTCTGATAATGATTTGATGCAAATTACCGTTGTGAAAAAAATAGTGCAACATTTTACAGTTTCAAGAAATAGTCATAATCATAAAGTGAAATAAAAACGTAATTTTGTATGGGTCAAAATTGTGTGAAATATCAGAAAATAAGATAAAATCAAAACAACTCCTTCTGGATTTCCTTATTTTGAACGTATTTTCAAAAATGTTCTGTTCAACAAATCTGGAAGACCGAACGTGGTTCCTCGCAGAGTTCTCAGCCTTGGTTCAATCAAGATTAAAATGAGAATTTTTACCGATTGGACGCTAGATTATAGCGAAAAAAAAATTCAAATTTTTTGAAAAATTGAATTCCTGTTTGATCACCCGTGTTTTGAATTCTAACGCTTACTTGCAATGAAGCAATACAATTTTACAGTTTCAGAAAACAGTTATAGTTAAAGTGATAAAACATGTCAATGGTTCGGTATGAAGAACGAAACGTTTCATTGAAAACACTTGGGTTAAAATTTCTAGAATACCTCTAACCATCCAATCATTGAATTTACTCGCATATGACTGATGAACAAGAAGAAGAAAAAGCTAAAGATTAAAAAAAAAAAAACTAACCTCCGATCCTGTCGGCCTTGATCCAGCGAAATCAATATACAACACCCGCTGAAGAACTTCATAGGTGAGAAGTGTGACGGCGAATTGAGGACTAGAACGACAAACACGAGCGGCGGTACCTTTCCAGAATGCAGCGGCGCCTTCTTCTTTCAATAATTTACGCGCACAATCAATGACACCATTATATGTAGTTTGCCCAGATTTGGCGGCGACCTGAAGACGCGTTTTGATGACATCGGCCGGTGTAACGAGACCCGCAGCTGGAACACCGGCAATGAAGGCGGAACAGAAGAGAGATGTTGGAGAATTGATGCCCTAAAAATGAGAATTTCATTGATTGATTGAAACAAAAGAGCAACTTACATCAGCATCAGCAGTTGCCAATTTAGCATGAGCATATGATGGGAAATAAATAGCTGAGAATGGAATATCACGAAGGAAGCAAGCGCGGGAACCTTTGTATAATCCGAGGAATCCGAGTTCCTTGAGAACTGTGAAAACGCCAATCTAAAAAAAAAGAAGATTTTCGGACTTTGAAGATATGTTCAGCGTACTGAATAATGATATTTTTGATTCAAATTCAGTAAAAAGTTGTTGTTTTTTGAACTTTCTCACCTTTTTTCCAGCTCCTTCCATTTCTCCAGCAGTTTGCAATCGAATCTTAACAATCTCCAGTGGATTCGTGAACACAACTTGGCACATTCCTCCAGTTCCTCCGGCAATGATTTCTCCGTACAATGGGATTTTTCCGTCACTTGACAATTTGTCGCGCATAAAGTCATTCATTGTAAGCTTGATAGCTTTTTCTGGCGCAACACCGACGATTTGTGGAAGGAGACCACGATATAAACCGAGGAGACCTAAGGAGGGACACAATTTTTGATGAACTATAAATAGAAAAGAAAATTACCTTCAAACTTGACGACTTTTTTGAAACAATCTAGCGAGTTCTTATACATCACTTCACCGACAAACGACCCGGTTCTTTGATTTTGCATTCGAGTTTTTACCAAGTCAATTGGATACACGGCAGTGGCTCCACAAGCTCCGGCCACTGAACCCAATGCGAAACGATATGCCGATTCGAGGAACTGAAACGAATTTCATAAAGAGTTGGGAAAGAAGGTGTAGAAAAACAACTTACAGCAATTCCAGCACCCCTTTCATCTTTGTTTTGAACTGCTTTGATGTTGATGAGCCGGTCCATTTGTGAAACTCGCTTTAATCTGGAAAATTGAACTTTATACATTGAAAACTAAACATTTTTTTTCAAAAAAGTCTGATTGAGATATCTCACCTTTCTGGGTCGATTTGTTCGATATCGTTGAGCGACAAGGTCTTCTTTCCAGGATGAGCCAACTCGGACAAATGGAACAATATTTCGACCTACAAGAAACCAACTTTTTTTTTTTGAAAATATGCAACTTCCCACGAAAAACCCCATCATAATGACGAATAGGAGAACGGCGTTCCTTTTTTCTTTTCATGACGTCATTGGTGTACTTACCTCATATGGTGTAATTTGGGCATAACTTTGTGTGGCGTGAAGGAAATCTTCTTTCGTCATCTCCAGGTCCAAGTTACCTCGGGCCTAAAGTTTAAAAAATATATAAAATTGGGGAGATTTGGTACTTCAACATACCTGGGAGACGTATACTCTTTTGATGAGTTCCATTTTCGCCAACAAACTGTTAAAGGCCGCATAATACGGGAATGTAACCTGCAGAAAAATGATCAAAATGACGAGTGAATAAGGTTAATTTTTTGGAAAAAAACATAAATTTTGACGAACAACACTGGTTAGAGGTTTTAGATAGAAACGCATACATGACAGTGTTAGGAATGACACTGAAAACTCACAGTTCCACTACGTGTATCGGAAAACTGAAAAAGAAAAAAACATGCTACTCAACCACAAGAAAAAAATAAACGATAGATTTACTACAATTTGTCTGAAACTCACGTCTAAAACGCCGCTATGCGCTTGAAATTCCTAACAACAAGAAAAAAAATCACATGCTTAGAAGAAAGACCGCTTGGTCATTTTGTTAAATTTCAAAAAGTCACTCAAAATCGGTTTTTATTTTTCCTTTTTGGGAAAGTGAAATCAGTTCAAACCAACCTTATGTCCACTTGCGCCACCTCCACTAACTGCGATCAAATTATTGCGAACAAATGGAGTCAACAAGTGACCTTTCACAGTTGTCATAATTTGTTGGAAGTCGAGGGATGATATGGTACCATTACCCTTCTTGTCATATCTTCATAAATTAGCTTATTCGTTGGTGATATAGGGAAAACTCACTTCTTGAAGGCTTGAATACCTTGTTCCTCGTAGAAATCGTGAAGTAGTTGACAAAAAGCGTGGTATCCGATGGTTCGTTTCTTGTCACTGGAAACAAGAGATTGAGTGAAATACTAGGGATATTTCAAGATTTTTTGTCTTCGGAGAAAAATAATTTCCTGTTTCATATTCTGATAGAACAAAGAATAAGAATGTGTTAAGCACTTTTAGCATGCTTCATAGAAGTTTATCGGAAAAACAACTTTATGCGAAAAACATCAATAGTTTGATAATAAACGGACGGAACCAGGGAAACAAGACTCGACATTCGGCCTGAATTTTTTCTTTTTTTTTTTCGCAATATCAGAAATTGAAGGGTTCATTTCCGATGTGTACATTTTAAAATTGTTTTCCATAGAAACAACAGAAATATTTTTCGAATAACCCTCCCAGCTTGAAACTGTTTCGTTAAAAAGTTAGAAAATTAACTTACGCTCCAAAATAACGCTTGATGAAATCGGAGGAAAAATCGAAGTCTTGATCGTGCAGTGGTTGAGTGTGACGAATAACTGCCTCGAACTCATCGCAAGAGATGGAATCAGAAGAGTTTCGATCGAAGAGTTCGAAAGAGGTCAAATACAATGCATCAGGACTGAAAAAGTCATAATGTTGAACATAAACTCAAATATAATCGAATAATTCGTATCTACCTGCACAAAAGAGCTTCGAACGCGCAAAACTCTTCGAACGAGATGTCCCCATCTTTGGTAGTGTCCGCAGCCGAAGCCAATAGCCGAACCGTTTCCCGATTATAGTTATCCTCGGTGTACAATCCCAAATATTTTCGTATGAAGTCTTCCGATGTCATTAGCTTCTTGCCATCTTTGTCCTTCGAAGCGAATCGTTCGAATATTGGTCGAAGATGGTCGGGATTGGCGCGAGGGATGCCACCTCTTTGGCTGATTGCGGTTTCCGCGTTACATTTCGCCGATCGGAATGGGAGAGCGTCGGAGAACTGGAATTTGGTTAATATGCACAATATTGAGAATTTTCTATCTATCAGATTTTCCGAAATTACTTGGAACAGGAATTGGTTTGCACAATGTTAGAAAATATCATGTGGAAAGTATTGAAAACTGAATTTCCACGTGTTAATTTGGAATCCTGGATGAATGTTTCAAACTTTTTTATTTTTTCAATTTCCAATATTTCCAGAGCCAAAACGGATTAGTTTAAAATTTTTTAACAATAGATAGGTTAGCTAAACTTTTGAATTTACATTTTATAAATTGGAGCATATTTCAAAAACCGATTGAAAAAGTTTAATACATCAGATGATTATCAATTTTTTGAAACCGGAAATGTTTCATATAAAACTAGAAAATTACTTGTGGAATTTTGAATATTTGAATGGATCCAAAAACTAAATTGTCGAGTTTTTTGAGAAAAACACTTTTTCAAACATTTTGTTGTTGATCTTGTAGAAATTGAAAATTTTCATATTTCGTGATTTTCATAAATTTTTTGAAACAGAAATTTCCCGGACTTCAAGCATGACAGTTAAAAGTTTCAACAATTTAACAAAACGTTCTTGGAAAAAAACACGATTTGGAAAATGACAGGAATATGCCGATTGAGAGGTTTCTATTTGTTCGAGTTTTATAAACTTTTTGAAACGGGAAAAATCTGAGATTTTACATTGGATTCTTGGTGCCCACAAGTTAGTTCTGACTTGAATTCCTATTTTATTTGGATACAAAAATCTGAACTTTCGAAGTTGCGCACGTACTTTTATTAGAGCCCAATCGGTTTGAATCATCAAGGGAGAATCGTTGGTTACCGAAAATTTCGACTTTTTTGGGTTTCAAGTCAGTTCAGAAACAGTGAATTTATTCAAAAGGTACACATATCAGGATAATTTGTTCCATTGAGGCTAACATTTCCAGAACTACCCCTTTTACTCACCGTCTTCCGTTCAACTCCGGCGTTTTTCAAGATTTCCGCCCGTTTCTCCGAATTCAACAAATGTTCAAACGAATACTGAACATTTTGAGCCGATTGTTGAGCCATTCACAATTGATATATTGATAGATTCTAATGTTGAGAAAGATCTGGAAAAAAAACAAGCCTGATCAAAATATATACATAAATATTTAGGAGTGAATGAGTGAGAAAAGTAAATGATAAGAGAGCAAAATGTGTTTACTGAGAAGTCACTACAATACGTTCGAAATTGATATGACTATGCTAGAAAACTGAAAACACACTATTTCAAAATGAAACACCCCATTTCCATTGGGATAAAGGAATTATAACTTCTCAATGAAACTGAACTCTCATATCAGAAACAAAAACCAAAACGTGTTGGTCACGTTTGTAATCATTCTCTCTGTGTTCAAGAAAACATTGTAGATAGAAAGATACAAAATGTATGATTTTGTTATTTTTTTCTCCCATTTCATGTCCATATTTGATAACGACCAAACGAATCTAAACGTTCTCTGTTGTGCTGATCAGGAGACATTTGACAACAGGACACACACAAAAAAACGTGGGGGCTGTTTATTACAAAATATTATGGAGAAAGAGAGAGATGGAAAAATAGTCTTTAGCTTTTTCTTCTTTTCATTGTTTTTTTTTGGTTCGCAGTGAATGAATGAAATAGATAAAATATATATGCTTACAAACAGTTTTTCCTGTGTGTATGTGTGTGCGTCAAATAACTGTTCTATTTATTTTACTCAACAGTTGGGCACAAGTTTACCACCAAATCAACATAGCCGCAAAAAAACCGAAAATGAAGAGAACTAGCAACTGCGTGAGAACAACGACGAAAAAATGTGTGTATTTTTCTCTGCGTTTCGTAGTTTGAAGTGAAAAAAAAGGATGGAGAAAAAAAAGAAAATGGAAGATATTCTATAGGATGAGACGAGGATATGTTTCTATTTTGGAGAAAATAAACATGCAAAATTTGTGTTTTTTTTGTTCGTCTGATAATGAAACATTACATGCACTCTCATTTGTTTATGTGTTGACACGCCGGCGGAATTTTACAGAAACTTTTATTGTTGGGAAAAAAAAAACAACAAAAATATTTTTTTGCAAAAAATTGAATTTTCGGGCGAAAACTGAGCTTTATGTAGGTTTTTCGAGAAACAAAATTTTTTTTTGCATAAGCCAAATAGAAATTTGAAGAACAAAGGCTGGAGTTTGGCTTTCAGATAGGAGAGGAACAAAAGAAATTGGCTGAAAAAAATAAAAAATTGAAAATCAAAACTACAAACAAGCAACTGTGCCCCATTGCAAATTCATTTTTGCGCGAGTTTGAAAATGTTTAACTTGACTTAATTTTCAAACCAAAACGACATAAAATTAAACAAATCACAAAACTTTGTAGGAAAAATTAGAAAATAAATTTTAAATCACACTATTCTGCAAAACATAAAGGAAATAAAAGAGCGAAAAAATACGTGATTTTTCGAAAAAAAAATCATATCTTCAAGTGAAAATCAGAATTTTTAAGATTCGACTTTTTGTCATTTTTACTGTGATTTTTACATTTTTTTCAAATTATTGCATCATCTGCATAAGAATAAAATGAAATATGAAAAAATTCACGATTTTTCCGTAGAAATAATATTTAAATTTTATGTATATAAATTCTAGATTAGAAATATTTGAAAAAATTGTCTATTCTCAACAATAAAATGGCGACGAAACAAAACAGAGAAAAAAAGAAAAAAAAATGAAACTCAAAATACGAACAAACATGTGCGCCCCGTTGCAAATCAATTTTTCCGCGAGTTCAAAATTTTTCCACTTTGTCACTATTTTACGCCATTTCGCGCTAATCAAATTACCTAAAACTACAAAACAGTGTAAAAAACAAGATGTCACTAAATTGATGCAAACACAACCATTCCTCTCTCCTTTCTTTTTTGCCTATGTTGACCGCGCATGTTTTAAACGTGATCAACACGAGGTCGCAAAAAAAATCTCAGCACTGAGAGCAAAATTTTTTCGTTTTCGTGGAGAAGAGAAGAAGAAGATAGGTAGACACCTAAAAAATGTGAGGGATTCAAAAACAATTTTCATTTTTTTTGTTGATAATGCTGCTAATGTTTTTTTTAGTGAAGTGAACAACAACAAAATTGTTTAGTCTTTTGATGTTAAAACACTTTGAGAGTCGAACAACTTGATTGTGTTGAAAATCTGTGCACGGTCCTGAAAATTGTGATTTTTTAAAATAAAAGTTACTTGTTCAATACTCACCTTTGTGCAGTCTAATGGTTTCAAGTTATCGACAACGATAGCATAGGCTGCAAATTCTTTGCTATTCAAGAATGTGACCGCTTCAGGGAAGGCTTCTTCAATTGCTTCGGATTCTGAAGAGTCATCGAGAAGGGCTTTGGCTTGAGAAACGACGGATTTAGCGTTGTTGAAGAGGTTGCAAGCCCAGATGATACGATCAGGGTTGGCGTCAGCGTAAAGTTTGGCTTCAACCTGGAAATTGTTACTAAATTCTTTTTTATGGTTCTGCTGGTTTGACTGGGAAATGATACCTTTTTTTAAACAGAAAATAATATTTAAAGTTATTTAGACGCCACAATCTCATTGAAACTATCAGATTTTTTGAAGAGTCTTCCCAGTTTCAACCCAAGTTTAAAAGATTTGCAAAGAATTTCCAGGTTCTGAAATTTTCAGCTTAGTTTTGAGGTTTTTGACGAAATTAAATATTCCAGTGTTATTCTTCATACTGGATGTTTCACTTTCAAGGAAGAGTTCAAAATCAACGTAAGCATAAATACAATTTTTACAGGGTCTGCTAAAAAAATTAGCCTGAAATTGTGGTCCTGAAAGTGTGAAAACAAAAGCCAGCCAGGTTCATCAGAATATCTTTTATTCTTTTTTCCGAACGAGTTTTTCAAAACTTGAACTTTAAAATTTCAAATATAAGCTGTCAATTTTAAAGTTTGGAAACACTAGAAAACGTTCCGAAACCGGACGCTTAAAAAACTGGTTCATTTTTAAGAATATGTATTGAAATTTTCAACCAATAGATTTTCGGGTATGGCGAACATCACGGTGATGTTTATTTCGCACCAAAACAGAGCTGTATCCAAGTTTTCACCCATTTTAGGTCCAAAATTGATTGACTCAACATACAATTCCGTAAGGGTTCCTGTCTTGAGTGTTGATAGGGTTTGATATCATAGTTTTAAAAAGATCATTTTTGGTGCAAAATTAACATCACCATGATGTTCGCCACACCCGAAAACCCTTTGGTTGGAAATTTCAATACATGTTCTTCAAAGTTAACCCGGTTTTTAGAAGTCCGGTTTCGAAATCTCACGGAGCCGGAAAGTTAAGGTACAAAATAAGAAACCCAATTCCAAACTTCCCTCTCCAACTCACATTTGCTGCATATGCTTGTCCTCCTGGTCCCAATTGAGCTACATGCTCTTGATATGTTGTATACATTGTGCTCATCATTGAATACAAATTGGTGTAGTTCTAGAATTCTCTTTTCAATCTTAAATAGTTCTGATAATAATTCGCAACAACTTACCGCCTCTACAATCGCTGCCATCTCGGTATAATTTGCTGGATTGAATGCTCCCGCATGATAATCATTGACAAAATCAACGACCGTCGCTTTTTGAGCATCTGTCATTGAATCAATCGGGTCATAAATGTATGATGGGACGAATTCTTTGTATTTTGCATAGGCGGTTAGAATCGAATCAAGTCTAGTCAAAGTGAATGTCATATTTGTGAACTCGGCTTCAGTGAGAGATGTGGCAGGTTTGGCCAGAACCACCGATGAAATACATAGGAGAACTGCGACAATTAGATTCATTTTGGAAGTTGAAAATAGGTTTTGAACTGAATTTCATGCGCTTAAGTATCATTTATGTTGATCGGATTGGAAAACTTTTAAAAAATGATCGTTGATCAATCAATCAACATGTTGTTATTGAAAAAAAAAGAACAATTTGGTACGACGGAAAAATAGGATTCAATGATCTTTCGGCTTTGACCCGAAAATTTTGAACTCAAATGGGAAATATGGGACATAAGGTTCCGCTCCGTAGTGTGTAGCGGCGATTTCGCACAGGCAAAAAAAAAAGTATCTTTTTTTTACCGCGGTTTTTTAAGGCGGTGTTTGCACACAATTGCGCGAAATTCAAAAATGACTTTTTTTGTTTTTTTGTTCCAGATGAGTGTAAATAAGACTAAAAGGCAAAAAGAAGTCATTGTGGGAAGTGGGAGAGACTGGCATAACATAAACTGGCACATTTTACGACCTTACAGAAAGAATATTCCATGTTTCACAAAATTTGGCAAAAAAATGGAAAAATAACGTTTTATGTGTAATCTGGACAGTTTTATAGAAAGATATCAGTGTATTGGTTATAAATCGGAATATATTCTTCATTTTCCACACCAAATCAACGAGTTTGCGGATATTTAGCCAATAATATCACGAAATATTTTAAAATTTTTGAAAATATTCTCCCGAAAACTGTGCGGCAAAAGCGCACATTTAGTGTGCGGACCATTGCCATTTTCAGACGCGACATTCTCCTCCCATTTTTGCAGAAACATGTTTTTTATTTTGGAAAAGTCCGTAACTAATTTTTTCTGAAGAAAAAATACTTTTTTTTTCACTGTGCTTCGTCCGATCTGACAGATTGAGAAACGTTGACCAAGGTTAGTCAAGGTTTCGATTCCCAGAGGTGTAATTTTTTTAATTTAATTTTTTATTTTTTGGGTGGTAAAGTGAAAAATGTAGATTTTTCAGGTCGGATTCGAAATATTTCAATGAACTTTCGGGTGTGTCTTTCAGACCATTTTCATGGAATTTTGTTGGATTTTTGAAGCTGATCCCAGAAACTGTAATTCCAGCTATACAACTTGATAATCTGGAAGATTTTCAGCTTTTTAGCCAGAGATTTTTGAATTTTTCGGATTTTTAATGGGTTCGTGATCCTATCAAGCATGTATTTTGATTCTTAAGTGTTGTAGATGGGTCATTTTTCGAATTTTCAAGTTTATAATTTTGTTTTCTAACCCTTGTTCAACCAACTCGTTTTATTCAAGCTCATCTTCAATTTTTCCAAAAAAAAAAAAAAAATTTTTTGGTTCATTTGTCACTGTTACATAATAGGAAAATCAAACTGGTTTTATTGTGGTTTGTTTCAGGTTGATCAAGATTACTAAAATTTGTAGAAATCAAATAATTGTAGGGTTTTCCAAAAAATTTTCAAAAAAAAAATTATTGGCTGCACTAAAATCCGATCTAGCCACCTTCCAGTCCGCAAGTCAACGCGCTACCACTTGTTCGTTCTCGCACATGGCTATCATAACGGGGTTGTTAGTGATAACAAACATCTCTTTTATTTTTGTTTCACTTTTTTTATCCTCCATCGAACCAACAAATCGAATGGTCCAAACTTCACACAAACCCTCACTCTATTTTATAAAAACTAATCCCCTAATAATTGTCAAAATGATCATTGGCATTCAACCCAAATAACAACTTTTAATGATGTTCTATCTATGCATTGAAATATACACCATCCAAATATATACATCCTGGGTGGCTTTTGTTTTTGTTTATTAAAAAAAAAATGAGTTTACGAAATTTGATAGTTTTTTATCAACGCTATAAAATACGGAGCACAAAACAAAAAAGCCATTAATTATGAAATTTCTCATATTTTCTCTGGTTTACTGTATCACCGCCTCGCCGTTGGTTCAAGAGCCCGTTTTGGCCAAGAAGAATGTGCAAGGTCTCACTGTCGAGGCCTTCGATGGCTATATCGGTGTGCTCAAAATGTTTAAGGATATGCTCCCGGGAGACTTAATGAACACCCTTGATTCGGTTAATCAAAACCTTTGTGTTGCCCGTTTATATTTATGTGCCTTTAATTTTCAGTTGAACATAACGCAAAAAGGAGAATTGGTATCGTTTGTGACTGATTGGTTTCAAGATAAAATCAAGAAGCCAACAACGAAATCGGAGATTGTGGAATTGTTCAAGAATCATCTTCCATCAGTTTATGAGAAGATCAACTTCCTCAACACTACATTCTATGATAAGTTTAACGCGTTGAAACCGGAGACACAAACACTTCTGAGACAGGTGAGATAAATATATCACGTCATGTCAGCATGCAATTGACGAGATTGAGAGAGACGCAGAGAAAAGTTCTCCGAGAGAAGTACAACAGTTAAAAGTTCCATGGCCGACTGGTTAACGGGCGCGTTTTTGAATCGAACGACGGCGCCGAGCTCTGGTTCGATTCCCCCACGCGCCAAAACTTTTTTATTATTATTTTCTTTTTTTTCAAATTACAGTTTAATGTGTTTTCGAAACTCGAAAATGTATTAAAAATATTTGCGAGAGTGTATTTTTTAGTATCTGACAAGAGAACGTTGTAAAAAATGTAATTTGAAAAAAAATAAAAAAGTTTTGGCGCGTGGGGGAATCGAACCAGAGCTCGGCGCCGTCGTTCGATTCAAAGACGCGCCCGTTAACCAGTCGGCCATGGAAATTTTCACTGTTGTACTTCCCTCGGAGAACTTTTCTCTGCGTCTCTCTGAGCCTCGCAAATTGCTGTTTTTCATTGCGCTGACATGACGTGAATAGGAGGACTCTATGAAAAGAGTGACCGACGCATGACGGGTTTTGTAGACGGCTATGTGGACAATTGCGCTCGAGCGTACTGACATTTTCTCGAAAAGTGTCTAATATTCATGACGAAAAAATAAACTCGACTTTTGAAATAAGAAAATTGAAACAGTAAATACGAATAATTTCAAGTCTTTGTGTCAGTTTTCAAAAAAACACGTTTTGAAACCAGATGAAATCTATAAAAATATGTACTGAAATTTGCATACCAAAGGTTTTCAAGTATGACGAATACCATGGTGATGTTCACCAAAACGGAGCTGCACACAATTTTTCACCTTTTTTATTTTCGTGATGGTTCCCTTCTTAAATGTTGGTAGGGTTTGGAATTATAGTTTTAGAAAGTTCGTTTTTGGTGCAAAATTAACATCACCATGATGTTCGCCACACCCGAAAACCATTTGGTTGGAAATTTCAATACATGCTCTTCAAAGTTAACCCGGTTTTTAGAAGTCCGGTTTCGAAATCTCACGGAGCCGGAAAGTTAAGGTACAAAATAAGAAACCCAATTCCGAACTCCCCTCTCCAACTCACATTTGCTGCATATGCTTGTCCAAAAAATTAAAAATTTAAAAACATTTTTTTTTAAAATTTCATCTGATTTCAAAACGTCGCGAAGCCGAGTCGTCAAGTCTTCAAGTTATTAGGCTAGAAACGACATTCCGCCATGTTGCTGAACCATAAATCAAGAATCAATTTTGATTAAAATAGGACTTTGAAACAGAAAAACCTAGAAAACCCTTTTTTTTTCGTTTATCAAATTTGATTCACAACGAAGTATCAGCTTTGATTGGAATTAAATTAAAATTTGAAACAGAAAAAGTACCTGAAACAGTTATACGAGTTTACGCAATAATTACGGTTTCATATTTTGCACGAAATTTTGAGCTCCAGCTTGCTGATGAAATTGTACAATATTGTGTTGAATTTTCTTCAATTTATCAAGCCAGACCAGATGCAACAAAATCTATAATAATGTATCAGTTTCAATCAAAGTTAAAATTTGAAACAGAAAAAATACCTGAAACAGTTATACGAGTTTACGCAATAATTACGGTTTCAAAATTTTCAAAAGTTTTGAGCGTGCTGCAAAAAGTGGAACCTTCTTTCAATATTATGAAAATGTTCTTCATTTTAATAGGTGCAGTCAGCCGAAGAATGGAGTATCAGTTTCGTTTAAAATTAAAGTAAAATTTGGGACAGGAAAAAAAACCTTTTCCAATTATACGGGCATATTTTCAAAAACAATCACAATAAATACTGTTTCATAACTTTTAAAAATTTTGAGCTAATTGTAAGCGTGTTGGAAAAACTGGAACCTTTTTTCAATACTCTGTTCAATTTTCATCAATTTAATAGGCCAGATCAGTCGAGTTGTAACCCAGAATGAAGTATCAGTTTTTATTAAGGTGAATTGAAATTTGAATCAGAAAAAAAATTCTAAAACAGTAATACGGCAATAATTACAGTTTCAAAATTTTTATAAATTTCAAGCGTGATTCTCAAATTATTGTTGTTGAGAAATCAAACCGTTCATCCTCTGAAAAATATGCACCCCTACCTTTCTAAAATTTTATTGCAACTAAACCAACCTTTGTTATAGTTCTAATAAATCTACAATTTCAGAAACGTATTTCAAGATCCACAAAACTGATTTTTGACCTTTCAGAATGTTAATTGTTCAGAATCGAAATCGAATTTGAAATGAAAAGTTTGAAACAAATTTTAAAAAAAATAGCAAACAGAAAATTACTGTTTCACATTTTTTTATTATACGTTAGATGTGGCTGTTGTGTATTCACGGATACTATTCCTTCGCAACTCAAACAGGTTAATCTCAAGTTTCAGAGACTTATTTCAAGATTCATAAATTTAATGAAAGAATTTAATCAATTTTTCAGAACCGAACTTGAATTGAAATTAAAAGTTTGAAACAGTAAAAACTTTTTTTTTTACTTTGAATCTTCTTGTCTCCAAAAATAAGAAAAACTCCTATTTCACGATTACCATAGTGTCACGTCATGTCAGCGCAATGAAAAATAGCAATTTGCGAGGTTGAGAGAGACGCAGAGAAAAGTTCTCCGAGAGAAGTACAACAGTGAAAGCTTCCATGGCCGACTGGTTAACGGGCGTGTCTTTGAATCGAACGACGGCGCCGAGCTCTGGTTCGATTCCCCCACGCGCCAAACTTTTTTATTATTTTTTTTTTTTTTCAAATTACATTTTTTTACAACGTTCTCTTGTCAGATACTACTCTCGCAAATATTTCGAATACATTTTTGAGTTTCGAAAACACATTAAACTGTAATTTGAAAAAAAAGAAAGAAAAAATAATAAAAAAAGTTTTGGCGCGTGGGGGAATCGAACCAGAGCTCGGCGCCGTCGTTCGATTCAAAGACACGCCCGTTCACCAGTCGGCCATGGAAATTTTCCCTGTTGTACTTCTCTCAGAGAACTTTTCTCTGCGTCTCTCTCAATCTCGTCAATTGCATGCTAACATGACTTTCTAATCTAATAAAATCTCGATTCTGTGAAAAAAAATGATTTTGTAGTATGAATTTTGAAATGCACTCACATACTTTACCCCATGGCCTCCAGAAGTTTACTATCACTCGTAAATAGTTCTTGGGTGCAACCTCATTCCAATTGTCCAGAATTGAACTAGATTTTCAAAAGAAAAGTTCGAAACAGTGAAAAAATCGAAAACAAAACTTACTCTAGAACCCACTCAGTTAAAATGATAGTCTCCCGAAGTTCTATCACATTAATTCTTTTTTTTTCAAACTATGGCCTGGATTTTTGTATTACTACGATTGTGCCAGGTTTTGAATTTTCTCAATTTTCAAGAATGTACAAGAATTACAGTTTCATTATTATCATCAAAATAATTGAGCTTCAGTTTGTTGGTTTCGTTTTTATTGTAATTATCTTTTCGGAAAATCAACCCACACCTTTCAGAGGTTCACTATAGCATGGTAAAAAAAAGTATGAACAGGAACATCATTCAGAACCCAACTTCTATTTGAAAATGAAACAGAAAATCAATTTGAAAACTTGAAATTTGATGAAGGGTCAGTCTTGCTGATTCTGAGATGTGACCCACTATTTCATACAAGAATGAACGACTCTTGACGAGTTTCGCTACATGCTATGTTCAAATGTCTGTTTTACTGCGTAAACGATATTGTGTCTATGAAATAATTTGGCATTAAATAAACTTTTGAAACAGTAATAAATTCTCAATTGAACTTTTAATCACAACACTTTTTCTCAAAAATGTTTAGGTTTCAAAATTTTTAATAGCATTTTTTGTTGTTTTATAGTTGCTGCCATGGAATTTGGAATTTTTTCTGTGATTAATGCGATGAAAAAAATGCAAAAAATCACGAATAAAAATCGTTTAAAGTTCAAGTCCAAGTCTCTCTGTTTCACACGCTATTTTGAGAGTACTGTCAAAGGTCTCGACGCGAAGGAACGAAATAGTGTGTGAAACAGAGAGGGTGCTTTGAACGTTTTTTTTTTCGCTTTTTTTCTCGTTTCTTCCAGCTTTGAACATCGCATAAGTCATTGTTACTTTTGTTGAAATTGTAAAAATCAAAACCGTTTTTCTTATGAACCCATTTTTACTGGTTAAGAGTGCGTACCGTCTCGATGTGTGCGCAAAAATCAAATCATAGTTCAAAAGGATATTTTCAGTGGAAGGACAAGGCTGTCAGCCTCACTGCTGAAACAAATACCGGAGATTCTGCGTCCAAACAACTTCAACTTCTCCGTGACTTTGCTACAAGTGTCCAAAACATGGATCCGGATACCCGTGAAGATCTCCGCACCCAATTCCCATCCGCTGTTTCACTCACCGAAGGTCTAGGATTCACTGTCTTCACCACAATTGCCATGGTTTTTCAAAAAGTAATCGAATCAGTATCGCAGACAGCCGCACCAATTGCTGCAACTGCTGCATCTGCCGCTGTTGAATGTGCTATTCCATTGGATAAGTAGTACTTACATTTGTTTTGTAATAAATAATTGTCATATTTGTTATTCGGGGGGAATACGGTAGAGAGATAGAGCGCGTTCGTTTCCTTGCCTGCCTGGATGAATAGTAAAACGCGGATCAACATCCAGTATTCGTTTTTTGTTATTCATGAAAAGTTGAGAGTTCAAATGAAAGTTGTAAATCTTCAAAAGGGCGGTTTTAAGTTATAAAACGGCCGACACTGAACGAATATTAAATCGAATTGGTAGTTGGCTTCTGTAATCAATCTTACAAGGGAGGTTCGCGAGCTGTTACTTTCAACTTTTTTCTCAAATTTTGTACACTTATGTAGTTCGACCTCCTGATCATCGTGGTACATTTTTTATTCGCAGGAAATTTTTGTGAATAAAGTTATGAAAGATTAAAGTTAATTCATGACCATTTTCTGAAGAAAAAACGAGTCATTTACCTTTGAAAAATGAGCACGTGAATACAAATTCATTTATTTACTGTGCTGCCCTTATTTTATAACAGTTATGAATTGTAATGGGAAAATGTCTAAAAATTCATAACTTTTTACACAAAAATTTCCGGTGGATAAAAACTATACCACGATGATCAGGAGGTCAAACTCTATAAGTGTACAAATTTTAAGAAAAAGTTGAAAGTAACAGCTCGCGAACCTCCCTTGTTAGTGGTTTACGATGCTACGTTTTTTTTCAATTTGTTCGTGACCTCACCGACTGTAAAGGTAACTATAAAACTAGACCGTACTTAGTTATTTTCACAACGTTCATGTTGATCTTATGGATTTTGCGGTTTTAATCTTTTTTGCCATTATTTTGGCTCTTATTACTGTAGTTTTTCATAATCTCGGAAGATTGCTACCAAAAAGCAAATTTGGTTCCAAAAACGCATTAATTTGGACATGCATTTTGATTGGTTTTATAGTTTCACTTTTGGGTATTATTATTGCGGTCAATTTAACTACACATGGGGAAGATGAGTTGAACTTGAATAAAACAATCGAGGGTAAGAAAACTGAGAAAAAATCGGGACTAAACGGGGCCCGGACTATATTGACAAGATTTATGTCAAATTTTTCCAAGATTGTTATTAATTCGTGAAACATTTTTGAATTCAGAAACGAATTCGATCCTTGCCAATGCTCAAAATCACGTGGAAAGTATATCTTTTGACAGTTTGAAATGGTTTTTTATGGATTATCCGATAAAAATTATCAATCGTAATCCTGAATATACTCTTGAAGATTATAGAGAAGAACTTGGATTCGACGAATTAACATATGTGAGTATACATAAATTATCATTTAAGTAACAACAGAATTCTAAACTCTGTTTATTTTTTGGTCACGTCTTTATGGTTTTATGACTTAAAATGAGTGTTCAAGACATTGTTTGAAAAAATGACCGTTTTTTTTTCATTTGTTACATAAAATACCATAAACAATCCTAAGTCTCACAGAAGGCTAGAAATACAGTTACGGTACCTCGAACGTTTTTTTTTCAACACAAACATCTTCTATTTCTTCCGTTTTCGAAGAAAAAAATTATCCATCATTTTTTATCACTTTTCGTTTCTTTATTTGAATAGAAAAGAACAAATGCGTGTGTTTCAGACGACATATATTCTCTGGTATAAGAAAATTTTTCCTGAAACTGTCGAACGGACTGAGAATATATCAAAATTGATGGATAATGTGAATAAAGCTTTTCCTGCTAAATGTGGTGAAAAAATATATATAACTGAAGATCAATTTCATAAGCGAGCAGTGAATATTAACGCTTCTATAGGAGAAGCTATGGCAACATTAGCTATTATCGTTAATGACATGAAAAAAATGGAGAATAATTTGCATAAATTAGCGGACGAGCAGGCGAAATTGGATTTTGTAAAAATTATGATTAAAGACAGACTGGAAACAATGAATGTGAGTTTTTTTTTCAAAGATGCTTAGGTTCTTTAATATTTATTATGTATAGGGTCCTTTAGAAATATAAGGGTCCAAAAATCAACGAAGAAAGAATAATCGAATAATTGACGCTACTTAGAAATAGTCATGAAATATTTTTTTTTCACAAAAATTTCCGGCGGATAAAAAATATATCGTGATGAACAGGTGATCGAACTCTATAAGTGTCGCAAATCGGGGTTTTAGACCACTCAGAGAATTCCCAAAACCAGATACACAAGTAAGACAAAACATTTATTAGATATTGATAATAGATGAACAAAATGTTTCTCTGGGTTGGTGATGAAGCACAGTGGAGCCAGAGCTGTTGAAATGGGCAAAATGTGGGCTCCAGATAGCCCAGATAAAAATGCCCATTCCATCCCACCCCACTTCGAGAAATGACCAGATAAACTGGGGTGGGCTGGGCTTTCCCAGGTGGGAAATATAATTCCAAAAATGTAGAAAAAGTTCACGTTTTGTATTTTTTTTTCTGACGGATTTCTGGTTTTTTGTTGATTTCATAAAAAAGTCGCATTTTTTTCAAGAAATGAAAGAAAAAAGAAGCCCACCTGGGCTCCCATGGGATGGTAATGTTTATCTGGGATTTTCCCACGTGATAAAATTTTACTCATTTTTCCCATTTAAACTGGGAAGCCCTTCTGGGGTACATTCCATTTCAACAGCTCTGTGGAGCAGACGCGAGTTGGTGCATTTGTTGATGTCGGCAAGATGTTGATGAGGATATGCAGGCGGGTTGATACTTCGGATACTGTAGTTCCATAGCAGGCTTGGTCGGAAATGACCTCTCGGAAATTTTTTTCCGAAATAGTTTTTCCGAGAAATCTGGTCGGAAATTTTTTTCCGAAAATATTTTTCCGAAAAAACAAGTCGGAAATTCCGGAAATTTCGGAAAAACTTCAAAATGGGAGCACACCTCACAGAACATCGTGCTAGATAGGTATACGAACTGGTGCTAGAACTGCCGTGTAGACTGAGGTTGATACCGATATAAAGCATTTCTTCTGACGATAAGATCTAACGTGGTCACGTGGATATTATCGGATAAATTAGAAACATACAGTTTCTGACAATAAGTATACACATTTTGAGAAAAAGTTGAAAGTAACAACTTGCGAACCTCCCTTGTAAGCATTCACGAGTTCAGGAGAGCAAAAATTTACTGAAGAGAAGAGTATACCAAAGATTAAAGTTTTGAAAATGTAGAGGAACTGGTGTGGGTAATTTATCAAAGAAATAGTGAATGAGTAACTACTAGAAAAAATATGTATTTAAGAAAAAGGGTTCCGAGATTTTAGTTTTAAAAAAATTGGAAACAACTTTTTCGATCTTCTCAATAGTAGTAATCACGTTCTCCAAATTTTTGTATTGTGAGGTTGATATTATTACACGTCATGTCAGCGCAATGAAAAACAGCAATTTGCGAGGCTGGGAGAGACGCAGAGAAAAGTTCTCCGAGAGAAGTACAATATAGTGATTTCCATGGCCGACTGGTTAACGGGCGTGTCTTTGAATCGAACGATGGCGCCGAGCTCTGGTTCGATTCCCCCACGCGCCAAAACTTTTTTATTTTTTTTCAAATTACATTTTTTACAACGTTCTCTTGTCAGATACTGAAAAATACACTCTCGCAAATATTTTGAGTACATTTTTGAGTTTCGAAAACACAATAAACTGTAATTTGAAAAAAAATAAATAAATAAATAAAAAAGTTTTGGCGCGTGGGGGAATCGAACCAGAGCTCGGCGCCGTCGTTCGATTCAAAGACACGCCCGTTAACCAGTCGGCCATGAAAATGTTCACTGTTGTACTTCTCTCGAAGAACTTTTCTCTGCGTCTCTCTCAATCTCGTCAATTGCATGCTGACATGACGTGTTAGACCATTGGAAGAGAAACCAATATGGCCGAGAAAATCAAAACGGGCAGTTCATTTTGGAAAAGGAGAAAAAAATCTCAAAAAAAAGATGACACGTTTGAAAACGTTCGTCTACGTGTCTTTTTTAGCCGACGTGTATTTAAAGGAAACAACTAATTTGGGTTGTATCCTATTATAGGGGTCCCAGAATAAAATGGCTCTACGTCACTTGGCCACCCGTCATTTGGCCACCCCGACATTTCGCCACTTTTTACAATTTCGTCACCCGTCATTTCGAAACCCAGACATTCCGCCACCCCGACAGTTCGCCACTTTTCGTGACTTTTTTACACATGACAAAACTATAAAATAACCTATTTAATCAAGTGAATTTGACGTCCACGTGGTCTAGTCGGTAACATTGATGACTATCAGCCATTTATTGGGATGGTAGAGAGTAGAGCTGTGCCAGAAAATTAAAAATTAAATAAAGAATTAAGAGACGTGAAAATGAAATGCTAAAGGTTTCATGTCTTCCAGTGCGTTGCGGTCGGTCACGTGCCGCATTTAAACGTTTTTTTTAAAGTTTTTTTTTCATATAGTCTTTTGCTAAAAAACTGAAGAAATAATAGAAAAAAAAATAATAAAAAAACGTTTAAATTCGGCCCGTGACCGAGCGCGACGCAATTGACGACATGAAACCTTTAGCATTTCATTTTCACGTCTCTTAATTCTTCATTTAATTTTTCTCATCTATTTTCAATTTGATAATATCATACCGTACAAAAACATCGCGACTTTTATAACCAGTTGCGAATTTTATTTTCTATATTTTCGAAAACTACGAGTTGGGACCTCTAGAATATGACATGAAGAAGTGTTCTCAGTGACACATCACACTTTGGTCGTGCAAAGTATGTTTTTTACGTGATTTTTGTTCTGATTTTCCGAAAAGTTAATATTTCCGGAAAATGAAAATGTCGATTTTCCGAAAAAATCCGGAAAATCCGGAAACGGAAAACGGCACAGCTTTGGTAGAGAGTTCGAATCCCTGTTGAAACTGAAAAAAGTTACGGAAAGTGGCGGAATGTCAAGTGGCGAAGTGTCGGGGTGGCGAAAAAATGAAAAGTGGCCAAATGTCGGGGTGGCCAAATGACGGGTGGCCAAGTGACGTAGAGCCAATAAAATGATGGTCCCAAAATAATATAATGGTCCCACACTAACATAATGGTCCCAGAATAATATAATGGTCCCAGAATAAAATGATGGTCCCAGAATAAAATGATGGTCCCAAAATAATATAATGGTCCCAGAATAAAATATAGGTCCCAAAATAATATAATGGTCCCACAATAACATAATGGTCCCAGAAAAATAATATAGCGTAGCCCCACAATCCTGCACTCCGCTTTCTAAAAATAGTAGGATTCTAAACTTTAAAATACGATTTGCTTCAAAAAATCAGTTCAGAAAATGGTCAAGAAATTTCGAACCGATATCAGCAAATCAGACGAAACAGAACAAGAATGGGGTCGGAAAATAAGAGAATTGGCGCCTTTTTGGATCACCGAGAATATTGTCAAACTTCTAGTCAATGTTGTATGTATTATGCTGATAATTATGTCAACAACATCCATTATTACCCTATACCGTCCATCACTTTTTGGTCAAAACACTTTTCCTTCTAAACTAATATCCATATTGTTTTGTATCACTGCCATTTTGACAATTATATCTGGTCTTATTGTATTGATTGTATCAATTGGAACTGTTGGACAATTCGATTGTCCACTCAAAAATGATAGATTTGGAGTTACCAACTTCACTGTTCCAATACCTGATTCCAGTGGAAATAGAGATTTTTCATTTTGTGCGTTATCAAACTCGACAGTATTTGATCGAATATTTCCATTGATAAATCGAGATGAGATAATTGAAAATTTCAAAACAGAAGAATATAAGAAAAAGACATTGGCATTTTATATACCACCAGTAAAAATGAATGCTTTACCTCCAAGTTTCATGGATGATTTGAAATCATTCAGAACAGTTTTTCAAAAATTGACTGAACTGAGGGGTAAATTATGTCTAGATTTTGACACACATATTCAACTTTTCAAGGATTATGGTGATTTAAAAGATTATTTGAGACACGCTGACAAGTATAAACAATTCATTGATGACACCAGTGAAAAGATGGTTGACAAGAAGAATGTTTTCAAAACTATAATCGAAAGTCGGTATACTAAGCTAGTAAATATTCTTGAGATCAATATTAATAAAATTACAGTGAGTTGATTTTTAACAAAATTTACATTTTTTTCGGAATAACTTCAGAAGCTGATGAAAATTTGACATACAGTAGCGAGAAAAAGTTTGTACTGATGGTTAAATCGTCACAAATCAGCTCAAAATGATCCGTTCGGCACCAAAGACATTAGCAACGTGCTTCAGTTTTTGTAGGACGTTATCTGAAAAACAAAACTCTACATAGAGACTTTGAGAAATGTTTTTTTTTGTTGCCAAAATGTCCACATGGGATGATAGAAACATTTCCCAAATAGATTTTTCAAAAAAAAAAAAAAAGAGACTTTTTTTCTGAAAATACAGTGAAAATTCAAAAACTTGTAGAGTGTCTCAAAGTTAAAAATTTTTTTCTTTTCTTCTGTGGTGTCAGAGCAAGTGATCAGGCTTTGTTAACAAAAAAAAATAATTTAAAATAGTATAATTTCTTGGAGTTTTTTTTTCAGAGAGACGTAACCAAAGTGGACTTTCCGTGTGAATCAATAGCTGCCGGCTACTCGGAATGTGCCCATTCAATATGTAAACAATTTGATTCTCCATTGGATACCTACTCGATATATCTTCTTATTATAATTCTGATTTGTCTTATTTCTTTGATAACATTTGCTTCAATATACAACAGTTTGACAATTATCAACGAGGATATTAAATCAGATTCGAAGTCACCCGCTGTGACGCCAACGTGACGAGGATATCAAATTGAACATCTGCGGCGATTACATCACCTTGATGAATATCAATGTTCCCTGCCAAAGTATATAAATTTAATTATAAATCTGAAATATTTTGCCGTCACAGGCAAAAAAAAAGTATCTTTTTTTAACCGCGGTTTTTTAAGGCGGTGTTTGCACACAATTGTGCGAAATTCAAAATTAACTTTTTTTTGTTTTCTTGTTCCAGTTGAGTGTAAATAAGACTAAAAGGCAAAAAGAAGTCATTGTGGGAAGTGGGAGAGACTGGCATAACATAAACTGGCACATTTTACGACCTTACAGAAAGAATATTCCATGTTTCACAAAATTTGGCAAAAAAAATGGAAAAATAACGTTTTATGTGTAATCTGAACAGTTTTGGAGAAAGATATCAGTGTATTGGTTATAAATCGGAATATATTCTTTATTTTCCACACCAAATCAACGAGTTTGCGGATATTTAGCCAATAATATTACGAAATGTTTTAAAATTTTTGAAAATATTCTCCCGAAAACTGTGCGGCAAAAGCGCACATTTAGTGTGCGGACCATTGCCATTTTCAGACGCGACATTCTCCTCCCATTTTTGCAGAAACATGTTTTTTATTTTGGGAAAGTCCGTAACTAATTTTTTCTGAAGAAAAAATACTTTTTTTTTCACTGTGGCCGTATTGATAATCTCAAAATGCCAATAAATGTAAGACAATTTTGGAAACAGTCAAGTTGTGAGGACAAACGTTCTCTTTATGTGAAAAAATGAAGAAACACCGGAATTTCTTTCAACAAAAAAATACCATTTCATAAATTTTCTCTAATATGACAAAAAAAAACACTGTGTAAAACTTATGATTAGCCCGTTTCAAAAAATATAAAAATCGGGTCGACGATTTTGAGTATAGTTAAAGTGAAAATTTTGACTTTCAAAATACTTGGTGATTTTGCTAACTTTGATTGAATACCATAAAAAATATATTGCTGTGTATTTAGGCTAAAAATTTTACCAGACGTACTATTCGAACATTAAACTGTAATTTTAAAGGACATATGTGAAACAGTGAAAAAAAATGCAAAAATGAATATCTCTCTCAAAAAAAAAATCCGTTTCAAAAAAACTTATAATCGACTCGAAGATGTTGAATATAGTTGAAGTGAAAATTTTGACGTTCAAAATACTTGGTGATTTTGCTAACTTTGATTGAATACCATAAAAAATATATTGCTGTGTATTTAGGCGAAAAATTTTACCATACGTACTATTCAAACATTGAACTGTAAATTTTAAAAAGATCTGTGAAACAGTGAAAAATGTTATAGTGAAAAATTTCGCATTATCAATAAAGCGAGTGGTATCAATTGGATTTTTCGTATTTTTTGGTTAAAAATTGAATGAGAGTTACTATTCCAAAAGTGAAATTTAAGTTTAAAATACAACCAAACAGTGAAAAAAAATGGAGAAAGAACAGAACTTCTTCCAAAAAAAAAATACCGTTTCATAAATTTTCTCTAATATGACAAAAAAAAACACTGTGTAAAACTTATAATTAGCTCGTTTCAAAAAATATAAAAATCGGCTCTACGATTTTGAGTATAGTTAAAGTGAAAATTTTGACTTTCAAAATACTTGGTGATTTTGCTAACTTTGATTGAATACCATAAAAAATATATTGCTGTGTATTTAGGCTAAAAATTAAAAAAAAAAAAAAGTGAAATTTAAGTTTAAAATACAACCAAACAGTGAAAAAAAAATGGAAAAAGAACAGAACTTCTTCCAAAAAAAAAAATACCGTTTCATAAATTTCATGAATTTTCTTTGATATGAGAAGAAATACTTAAGGGAGTAAACATTTTGATAAGCTCGTTAAAAATTGAATTTTAAAATACATCCATGAAATAGTTAAAAAAAAGTTGAAATTTAGTGGAAATATATTTTTAAAAAAAACATAATTGTTTTTGAAAAAAACTACGGTTTCACAATTTTCTTAAACTTTTTTTCGTATGAAAATAAACAGTGAATATTAAATAGAATTGGAAAATAGCTCATGTTTTGACTAAATGGTTAAAAAAAACCTGACTGAATCGATAAAAATCTGTCATCTCGATTTAAAGACTGTTTCACTTCGGATTTTTTAATTCTTTGTTGTCAGTTCTGAATTTGGTCCATAATTAGATTTTTTTATAGTGAAGAACATAGTCACTTTCCTTTTTTCTTGTTATCAAAACGATTATCTTTCTCTCAAATGATTGTTGAATTTTGTTGAAAAAAATCAAATCAACTAACACTTGTGTTTGTGTTGTTCACAATTCCTTGTTTTTGTTGTAAAAATCAAGAGAAGAGCGAAAGAGTGCAGATAAATAATAGGTGAAAAAGAAAAGGGGATTTGTCACAAGAAGAGAGTGCCTTTTCATTTGTCTTATATTTTTGCTGGCTGAAAACTTGTCATGATGCTTCGGAATATTTTGGTGATTTCTGTTTTGATTGTTTATGTTTCGGCGGAAGGATTGGATGTCATGTCGTTGTCGGGGAAGAGTAAGAAGTTCTTCTTTGATGTGAGTTTTTTGTTTGGGACCTTCGAGAGGGTAGAACGGTGCATTTTTTGAACAACATTACACATTCGTCTTCAAAAAAAGATCTTGAAAAAGTTATCATTATAGATGAGTTGTTCAGCAATAAACTCTCTATTTGAAACAGTAAATAAAAAACGGTGGAAATGTGGTATTTTCACACAAGTTAGAAAATTTAAAAATTGTACTTCCAGTAAGCTCATAACAGAAACAGACAGCTAAAGTTAAACCAGAATGAAATGATCAAATGTGCTCTATTGACAATGAAGATTTTACAAGGTCAAAATAAGAAATGAAGAACCAATTTTAATGTCAACAGGAACGTTAATTTTGTTCTGAATATTGTTTTAATTTTTCGACTTAAAATTTAAAAATACCAGTCATTGCAAAAATTATTATGAAGGGGAATTATTTTGAAACGAGTTAAAATTTATTTTTTTTTCACAATTGGCTCAAAAACAACTTTCATGTAGTATTATTCAAACGCTGATCTCAAATTAGAAAAAAAATTTGAAGATGTGATGTTTAAAAACCAATGTCAGTTAATTTTATTCGTTTTGAATTTTGGTCATAATTATTTTGAATAAAGTGTACACTACGAAACGGCAAATGTGAGTGTATTCAAAATTTGGTCAGGAATTGAAACAGAAAGTTGAAAATTATGAAAAAACCCAAAATTAGAAAATTATTATGTAAACTCTTTGAGGTTGAAAAATAGGCTTGTCTATGTCCGGCCAAATATTTAGTCAAATTATCATCCAGAAGTTTTAGTTCAGAATGTATCGTCAAGTTGAAACCGGAGATTTGAAATCAAAAAAAATCCAAACAGAAAAAAGTTTTTCAAAAAAGTGAAAATCTCGCGAAATCTTCGGAAAAATATAGTTTAAGTCCGAAATTCTTTCTTCTCTTTTTTGAAATTTCGTGTGCTGAAAAGTTTTTGGTATTGCACTACTGACGTGAACAAGATATCACAACTCTCATGTATCATTTGAAACAGTAAATTTTAAATTTTAAATTTAGAAAAGTAATTTATACCTTAGAATTAGATAAAGAACAACAAATTCAAAATATGATCACGATTTGAAACAGAAAACTAAGAATCACAAAAAAGACAATTATCACGTGAACTCTTTGAGATTGAAGGAACAGACATGGTCTCAAAATATCTAGAGCAATTGTCAATTAGACTCATACTATCATTCGGAAGTTTTTGTTCAGAAGATATATTCAAGGTGAAAGAGGATATTTAAAATCATGAAAATTAACCATAAGAAAATAATTAACATGAAATCGTCATAATTTCAGGTAAGTTTCAGCATAATTATTTGAGTGAATCGTGAAACAGAAAATAGAAAAATATAAAAAGATATTTTCAAATTGAAACAGAAAATTTCAAAATTCTTAAAAATCTTAAAAATCATAATGAAAAAAAAACTTGTGTTTTATTTTCAAACAAGTCTCCGTATAAAAATTGGACTTCCAGAAAGAAGAACTATTTTATCATAAATCATATTCATCAATTCTGTAACACGTAGAAAATTTAAAGTTCACGAAAAGCCACTCATGACATACATAGAAACCAATAGAATACATACATATTTTTGGTGCAGCAAAAATCGAATTGGTGACATGTGCTCTATTGAGAATTACAATTAAAGGATGACTATAATTTTCTAAAATGAAGTTTGTTTTATTTGAAAGGGCGTCTGATAGGAGGATTTTTGTAAAACTTTCTGGATTTCGAGAAAATTATGGTGATATTTGAATTATTGTACGGAGAGCACACGGTTTTTTTAAAGTTGTGCATACACTTCACGAACACACGATGACGACAATTTGCACTGTTCCTTTTGTGTTTGTGTGAGTTTGCAATTATTTTCTCGAATTTCATAATTTTTTATAAAAAAGTTGAGATGCTCTTTCAAACGAGAATAAGTTTTTTTTTTAGTATTGTCCCTATTTTATCATAATTAAAATAAAACCATAGGAAAAAATACATCTACAAGACGTAGGACGTACTGGTTTAAAGAAAAACAAAACAATTCAAAATTTGTATTTTTCTGATATTAGTTTAAATTTCGAGGAGTTATTGATATCTTTCGTGTGTTGATTGCCAGAAAATGTTCCTCTTCGAGGTATTCAAAGAATGAAACAGGGATTTTATCAACGTTCAAGATGGGGTAAAGAGACTCGGCAAGTTTCTCTTAAAAGAAAGAGCACATTTTTTTAGGTAAGACCCTCGAGGGATTTTTCACCGAAAAGTACTCGAGAAAAAAATGTTTGGAAAATTTCAACGCTCTACGTTAAAAGTTTCCAAATTTCTTTTTTCAAGTTAAATTTTCTCGAAAACTAGACTTTTCGGTGAAAAATCCCTCGAGGGTCTTACCTAAAAAAATGTGCTCTTTCATTTGAGAGCAACTTGCTGAGTCCCTTTACCCCACCTATAAAGAATAACCCAAAAAATCAATATTAGGTTCAAAATTTTTTTCAGATGACAAAACAAGTAATGGGAGTGCCATCTTTAAAACCCGAAAATCTTGCCGCTCAAGCTTTCTTCCGCAGTTTCCTTGACAAATACACCAAACTCGACGACAAAATCAAAAACGACATGATGCAACACGTTCCAAAAGCCACCAAACTCTTCGATGCCGCTGGTAAATTTTCCCTTTTCTCAATGTTTCTTAGACATTCATAATTTTCCAGCCAAAAAATTCAACGTTGAGCCAGCCAAGGCGTTCCAAATGCTCTCAACATTCTTCGAAACATTCCAAAAAGGAGCATCTGCCGATTTGGCGTCGAAAGGATTGAAATTGGCCGGAAAATTGTTTGGTGGCAAAGGAGGTTTCAGTGGGGGCTCCAATTAATTTGGTTTTTGTTTCGAAAATGAATGATGACTTGAAATATGTGTAACTTTATTATCGATTGATTATTGATCAAGGTGTTGTAGTTCGAAGTCGTCGACTGAATATTCTTTTTTCGTGTCGAAGAGAGAAGGCGGCTTCCGAAATCGGGTCATCGACGCTGTATGTGCATAAACACGTTTCGCCCATTTGTCTGAAAGAAAAAAATGAATTTGAGTGGCCTAGAAACCGGCAAGTTCGGCCACGTCCCTATTTTTCGTTGCAATGTCGCGGATTTCCGCGACCTTTTACTAAGAAATAATCAGTTTCCAAAGTTTACTTGAGAAGTTACTAATTTATTCATCTTATCGGTCAATTTCAGTAAATTCACAAGAAGCTCTACCTAAACCACATTATTCTATGTTCCCTAAGCACGGATTCAATGTAGAAAAGTGTGTTATGTAGAATGTAGATGTAGATGTAGATGTAGAAAAGTACTATACAGCAAAACGCATTCGCGTTTGGCTGTTTTCTTCTTTCAGAAATACTCGCATTTCAAACAGCCGCCAAACGAAGCGCCGGCCGACGACTGAGTATCATATGTGCGACACACAAAACTGCAGCAGCCAATTTCTCCGCGCCTATTTCGAAATTCGTCTCACTTGTGTTTTTTGTGTGTTCCTGAAGCGTTACTGATGGAATTTTATATGTTCTAACTGCGTTTTGTATATTTCATTGATTACCCATTATTTATTGCTTTCCCATTCTTAGTTTGTCGACGCTTTGCGTCGACAGGCTCAAGTTTCCCTAATTTCAGTTCCTTTATCCCAAAATTGCCCCTAAAATTGTTCTTGTATTATTGATTTTACATACTTTAGCCCCATTTTGACATTATATCCTATCTTTATTGTAGTTAAGCTGTAATTCAGCATCCATAAACTAATAATTATCTCGAATACTCGTGTACTATACTTGGTTTTGCGTTGTCTTCTTCGTAAATCGAATAATAGTTCGGTTCTTGGCATTTTAGCTTGTTTTCTCTATCCAGACTGTTTCACTGAATCACCGAAGAGTCTGCGGATTCCAATCCAATAGAGAAACGGGCTAGAATCCTCGAAATGCAATACGCGTTGCGTGTTTGCGTCGCGGTTTTGTAGAAGAAGCGCGTCTTCACAAAAACGATTTTGAAGCGAAGATTGATGAACAAAAAGTTGTATATAACGACTTACATGTACTTCTGATTGCGGAGAAGACAAATTGAGATACTTCCGGCGAAACATTTTCGACATACCTGGAAATTTTCATATTTTTTAGAGTTATGAATGAAGGAGAGAAACGAGGTTATTTTCCCTGGTTGCAAGCCAAGCTGAGACGAACAGCTCTTGAAAAAAAAAAAAAAAACTTCTAAAATTTTTGACCAATTACTACCTCTGAGAATATATTTTTGATGTTGTTTCAATCTTTCATGATATGTTAGAGACAGTAAAAAAAAAAGAAATAATTGTTTTACGATCGAGTTCAATTTCGGTGTTAACAGAAATCGTAATCAATCTCTGTTTCAAAAATTTGATAAAATATAATCATTGAGAAGTTTTATAATTCGAATGTGGTCTTGATTCTCAAAAAAAGTGTGAAATGAACCTCCTTGCTGTTCTTGGCTTTCTACATAGAAAAATTTCCTCTATTGTTATTGTGAATACGAAAAAATTAGAGAGTGGCCTAGAAAAGGCAAAATGGCCTAGAGAACATAAGAGCCTATTTTTCTTTGATATTTTTCAAAAAGTACTGTATTATTAGGGTTTCTAGGCCATATTGGTTGCTCTTCCAATGGTCTAATAATTTCAACCCTACAACATCATTATTGAAATTCAGTCAAAGAAGCTTGCGTTGAAAATATTATCTGCAATTTGGTGGTACGAAAAGAATCACGTATCACATGAAAATGCAGAGCAACATCCTAGCTCAAATGTTATACCAATAAATATCGATAAAACCTGTTGGAAACTGAAGTTAACACTGTCAAAATAGTAATCTCAAAATAAGAAATCACAATATTTTCAGCTAAATGAGTTTAAGTCATTTGAATTTTACCTGGAAAATCAGTTTTGAAACCCCTTCTCAGTACATTCAGCACACGTTTTGAAGAATAACATTTCTATAACTCGGAAATTTTCACGTAAAAATCGCATATTTTTTAAATGTGTGCTAAGTCTTTTCAACACTGTTTTTAGATGTAGAATTTAAATAGCTGAAACTCACTTTGCTGAAAATATTCTCACATTCTGGGATGGTTATGACAGTATTAACTCCAATTTCCAAAAAGTTTTTTTTTTGCATAAGATGTTGCTTTAATTCGAAAAAATACCACTCTTGTGCAGACCACTACATTTTGTCCCAAACTAACATTTTCACACGAAATAATCCGATTGATTTTCGAAATGCTCGGCGCAAACTCATCCGTATCGCACAACTGAAACGGGAACCGTTCCTGCACAATTTTCTTCACCAAAAACTTCCTCTCCCGATGCTCTTTCGTCTCATACCACGGTTCTCGGTTAGCGTCATTCATCGATTCGATAGCCGCCGTTTTTGCCATCTTATCAATTCGATCGGGAATTAATTTTGCTGAAAAAAAAAGAAAAAAGATAACAATCAATTCGTGCTCCTTTCGTTTCTCCGAAAAAAACGCTCTCTAGAACAAAAAAGTGTGAATTTTTCATTATTTTCGGTGGTGTATTTTCAAAAATTATTACCAAATCTGCTCGCCTCAAGAATTGCACATTCGTCCTCGCTGACTTGTGCTCTGAACAAAACTATAATACATTTCCTAATGTAGACTTTTCTCACCTCAAAACTCCAAATAGAAGTACTAGATATATAACCCACATGTCTGAAAAACCCTGAAAATTTACGAATTTTTCAAAATTTTCCGAGAGAAAATGAAAATGTTAGAATGCTGGAAAAGGTGTGAAAAATGGGTGGAGCTTGGAGCATTTTGTACATTTAAGTCGATGACAAGAAAAGTTCATTTCGAAACGGAGAAAAATGGAAAACATATATACATAGTTAGGTGTAAAAAGATGGGAGGGGGGACTAGAAGAAATGACCTTTTCTGAAAATGTTGGAAATAATAATTGTCTGGAATTTCTGATTAGGGGGGTCGAGTGGAGAGAGTTGCTCTTTTTGGGCTCTGGCTTAGGCTTAAAAGGAAAAAACAACAAAGAGGATATGATTGAAAATCGACTACTTTGTCGTTTTTCATTCACGTTGGAAACGGTGATATTTTTTTAGAAATAGTAATTTACAAAAAGTTTATGTGGACCGTTTCGTAGTAAACGTGGATGCCGTCCGATCTGGCAGGTTAAGCAACGTTGAGTCAGGTTAGTCGAGGGTTCGCATCTCGATGGCGCGACTTTTTTTTTTTATTGGATGATTTTTGACGTTTTTCGGGAGTCTAGATTTTGACTTCATAATGTCATCTGAAGTTAAGTTTTGTGTGTTATTGGAACCAAACTTCAGAAAATGTTGTCTATGTGTTCTTCTTTAAACCGAAAGTTATATCAACCCAATAAAAAAAAGACAAAGATGAGAGGGAGCTGAGCTTAATTTTTAAACTGAGTGAAAAAGTCATTCAAGTGAGCAACCGACATTTGTAAATTTTAGCTGGCTGCTATGTTTTGTGTGTCGATGGCTAGCCACTCACTATTTCTCAGGTCCTTTTTATTATTTATCTGATCTCTGCGTTTTGTACACTCTCATATACGAAGCCATGACACATGAGCATTGGGACCATTTTCAAAATTTTCAGATTTTTAATGCAGAACTCGAAAATTGTAATTTTGAGTTCAAAAACTCCGGAAAAGTATGTGTTCGTGGTTCGAAATTTCAATACCTATTTTACCGAGAAAAAAACTTCGTTCCATATTTTTCGGTTCCAACTAGTACACAAATTCCTTATTCCTGATATCCGAGTCAGAAAACTTTTGAACTTATTTTGAAACCGCAAAATCTTCCGATTTTGGTACGTCAAAAAATATTCAATCAAAACTTTCACAAAACTTGCGCACCCAGAGTCGAACCTTGGACTAACCGGAGTCAACCTGCCAGATCGGACAAGATCGCCGCTTACACGGCTCTCATACTAAGGAGCAGCCGAAAAACTCCAAAAGAAAAGCTAGATTTTCTAAAACTACCCTCAAAACAACGCGCTTGTCTAGCCCAAAAGAGCAACTCTGAGAATTCCTTAAAAAATGCCTCATTTTCACAACTATACAAAAATAAAAATACACATTATTTCGACGCTTTTTACATGATAAATCTGAAACCCGTAAAACGACATCTTTCGAAGAATATCACGATAACAATTGTTTGAGTTTGGCAGCATCTCGTTCGCTGAAAAAAAAAACGTGAATTTTTCTCGAATTTTCTAGGTTTCAAAATGCCGAATAAACATAAATTTGTCTCTTCTAATCCGCATAAAAATGTAGTAGTCTAATTGGAATTTTTTCGTTTTCTTCGCGAATATTAATTTTATTTTTAGAGAGACGAATAGAATTTACGTTGGCGGGAGTTCTTACCGTTTACCACTTCGAGTTCTTGGTCGGGATTCCATTGAAGAGGCGCCGAGGTCGTTTTTGTAGGAGTAGAAGAGAGGGATTGTTTGGTTGTTGGTCTGGAAAAAATTACTTTCTTGTTTACAGTTATGCTCTTAAACAATATGAAGTCAATACTGAGTTTCATTCTTAAAGCTTATTTATTCAGTTAAACTAAAATTTCCCTCTATGGCGTTTGAATAACAGGAAAGTATCCTTTACTTCTGTAATCTATCAGAAACAGTGAAAATTTCTGGGAACGCCAATTTTTTCTGATTTTTTTGGTGAACGGAACTATTTACATGAGAACAGGAACTGTTTTTTAAACAAAACATGCGATTATCTCGCAGTCGACCTTCAAACTAAGATTTACTGCACATAGTACTCACGTTGATTACACGAAGGTATTCCTTCACTTTTTGTAACCCATTAGAAAAAGTAAAAATTTCTAGAAATGAATAGAACAAAAAAAACTTAATTGTTCACTTCGAGACCCGGATATTCTATATTTCGGTTTTACCAGAAAAAAATATAGATATTTTTGACAAGAAATATGTCTTTCGATAGGTTTTTGGATACTAATCAATATCCCGTTATCTTTTTTCCTCAATGCACGTTTTTCAACCTTGAAGATAACATTGAACAAAGAAAATATTCTTCAAAAATGACCAATAACTTACTTTGATTAGGAAAGCTGTAGGGTAATTTTCATCTTAACTGAACATGGATAGGAAAAATATCAAACTGTGGACATCAAAGTTGATTATAAAAATTCAACACCATCTAATAATATATATATATATAACTCAAAAAACCGTTTAAACTGTTCTAAATTGATTATGAAGTCCATTTTTCAAAATATAAGTAAACCAGTAAAAATGCCGTTTCAATAATATTTGAAATGTGTATAATCATACGTTTTTTCGTTGTGTATTATGTTGGGTTAATAACCAATAGGTTTCTAAAGTTTTTGTTGAAACACCTAAAAATACCGTTTCAACAATGTTTGAAATATGTATAGTCCTACGTAATTTTGATGTATTTTTGGATCCACAATATTTCGGCTTCTGAAAATCTGAAACCGGCCAGACGAAATCCCAAAATTATCAAATGAATAAGAAACCCAAGAAAAATACGTTTCAATAATGTTTAAAATATTGTCAATCATATTTTCGACAGTGAGTATAATTTTTTCGTTCCTAGAAGTCAAAAACTAGCGGGACAAAGACCGAGGGTCCAATCATCTAATTGGTTTGAAAATTGAGTCACTAAAATAAATTTTTAAAATGATATATGTACGTAAAAATTAACTTTTTGTCGAGATACAACCTTCGAATAACGTCAAAATCGTTTTGAATTGACACCGAAGTCAAGTTTTTTAAAAACTAAAAATTCCGAGAAAAACACGTTTCAAGAAATCTTAATGTATAGAGTTTAAAATTTTTGCTGTTGTTGTTTCTGTCAAGTTGAATTTAATCTAATTTGGTTTTCAGAAGTAAGCAACTCTCTGTAAGGTAAATCCACATCTACCGATAATCAAAAAAAAATTATAAGAAGTTTTTGGATGAATGGAGTTATCTAGTTGATAGACTACAGCACACTTTCTATTGAAAGAATTGTCGTGATTCACTGAAAAGGAAGTGTGCAAACTGTCGTCACCGTGTGAGCGTGAAGTGTATGCACAACTTTTTTTTCAAACGAAACAAGAAAGTTTGAGAAAAATACATTTGCAATAGAGCACAGTGTGCTCAGCACACTTTCTCGCTCAACCAACAAACGTATTCGTTTATTGTTATTCTTTAACCCACGTTCTGCTCGAGTATAACCGAAATTTGCCTCAGACACGGATCAGACGTGAAGAAAGGTAGTAGAACATATTGGCAAAAACTTATAGTGAACCAGGACAACGCCTTTCATTAAGGAGTCCAATTTCAAAAAAAAAAAGTAAGAAACTCGTCAAAAACACGTTTCACTAAAGTTTAATGTATGTAAAGAGCTGAAAATGTTCAATGTTAAATGATTTTGTCGAATTAATCTGAATTGGTTTCTAGAATTTGAAAACCTCCTTTTAAACAGAACTTCTAAAATTTTTTGTTTTAGTGAAACATATGGAAACAATAAAAGCGAAAAATTTGATGTCTTCATTTCTAATTCCCATGAAAATTTACTGTTTACAATTATTTATTTATCCTTTTTGGACCAGGTACTTTACTAAATGGTGTTTTGTATTTTTAAAAGTTCATGTATGACGCAAGTCGTTTCAATCCATTTCAATCTATCACTTTGTAGTTTCGACAAACGAATTCTTTTCCCCACACAAACAAGTATGACTAAAAACTAACCGAGAAACTGGCTGATGTTGGAGGTGCTGCGGCTCGCATATTATTGCCAGTGTACGCGATCGCTTTCAATTGCCAATCGCCATGTTCTTCACTCCAACTAACATATTTCTCGATTAGTTCGACGTATTCTTGTGGGATGTATTCGTTGATAATTGATACATTGAGAAGAAGTTCCTAGAAAATGGTCATTATTATCACAAAAGTTGAAACTTTAGGGTGAATCGGTGAAATGAAATTACGTGAAAAGATCATCTTTTATCGTTAGATAATGAGTACGATGTCTAAAACTTAATATTTGAACTAAAGTATGATAAAGATACATACAGATATTTCTGTATTTTTCCCTGTTTCCGTAGAGAATTATCTATTCCCGTTTCTGTTTTTTTTTCATTCTTTACTTGTTAGGTGATCGGATATCTGATTTGTTTTATCTTGTTATAATAATTAATGGGGCTATCCAGCGAAATTTGTCAGATTTTCTCAACGTTATGAAGAGCTGAGAAACCCTATGCAAAACCTAGTTAGTTTCTCGGCCTGAGATTGTGACGAGACTAGTCTGGTTAAATCGACGCGCTTTTAATTTTTTATATTTTATCAAAGACGCATTTCAGTCAGATTGGTCTCGTCACAATCTCAGGCTGAAAAATTAGCTGAGAAACGCTGAGAAATTTTGTTGGATAGCCCGATAATGTTTTACTTGTGAAAGCAACGTTGAGCCCTTATTTAATTTTACACGTCAAAGTCGAACTCTATACTGATAATTAATTCTAACGAACTTCACTGAAAGAAAGGAATCTACGAGCTACCGAAGAAAGAATAAGAAAGAACAATAACAACAATAGATAATTCATTAATGAAACAGGAAAGGAATACAAAAAATAATAGCTACGGCAGCGGCGGAAAAAGTAAAAACATGTAATTTGTAACGCTACCAACACCACCGGATATTAGATCTAAATTATGGTTCTACCTAAATCATGGTTCAGATTATATCCAATATGACCTATTATAAAATATCGATTCTACATTCAAACTTTCAAGTCTGACTACATTCCGATAATCTTTCAGAGCAAAAACGAATACATAAGTGGTATTCAATATAAAAACTACACACATTTTTTTTTCTGTTTCTCTAGAAACATATCTATCCCTGTGGAAGCTTCTACACATTCACTAATTGCTAGTTCGTCGTATTCCGATGATTGTCTTCAGATTGAAAGAGGCATATCGCTCTCACTTGGTCAACGTAGTTCCAGCATTACATTTGGAGAAAATATCAAAGTTTATGAATAAATCAAATAATAAAAAAAACGAAAAAACTCTGGTTGAACATAAATGTATCGTATAAGACGTCGAAATTGCATTAAAACATTTATCAATTTCTAGAGGTAGTATTGTTTTAAATTGAATCGCTACTACGCGGTTACTGTAGTTTCAATTTTCAGCCCTAAATATTTCCAGAACAACACTTTTTTTATATGAAGATAACAATGTCCTTTGGGTTCTCTGACTCGTAGAATCCGATTTTGATATCAAAATACGCTTAAATTACTTTTCAGTCTTACAAAATGTCACATTATCAATAGAGCGCGTGGTACCGATTGAATTTTGCCCTATACTATACCAGAAAAACTTATTTCTCAAAAAATTGAGATATTCGTTTCAGGAATTTTTGGCTGGGAAAATCTGAAACTGTAATAATTCGATTGTAGCAATCAAACTCGGGATAATACCAAAATATGAAACTAATAGAAAAAGAAAGCTCACGTTCAGAATAAAATTAATTTCTTTTTGAAATTTAGCTCTGAGTTACCTGACTCAGACCAGCATTTTTTTCCATTTCATCTCGAATTTCAAAAAAGCGAAATCAAAAAGAACTAGATCTCTTACCTTTCTCAACTGTCTAATATCATCTAACATCGCTTCCACCTGTCTCTGCTGCTCTTCTTCCAAATCCTTTAACTCGGCTCTCGCCTTCTTCAGCTCCGTGATAGCTCTGTTGATTTTTCTCGACTTTGATGCACTTTCTTCTTGCAATGATGAATGTCTAAAAAAAACTCTAACATTTTACAAAACACGCTCCAAGTTGCTCACTTCTCTTCGATCTCAATCTTCACCGCATTCCTCTCTTCCAACTGATTCCTCAATTTCAGCTCCTGCGTTCTCGATTTCTCAATTTCCCGATTATTCTCATCCAAGAGCTTAGCTTGCTCTTCCGCCTTTTCCAACAAATTCTCTCCACCAACAATGAGTTTTGACTCCATTTGATTGAGCTTGGCACGAAGTTTATCGTGCTCTGCGCGAGCTTTTTTCAATTGGTTTTCACTGAAAAAAACATTGACTTCATGAATTTGATAAAATAGGGAATCACCTCTCATTCATCTCATCCATCAATCTTTTGGTCTCCTCGTCATTCCCGTTTTCATTAGATACCCTTTCTTCCAATATTTTTCTTCTTTTTTCGATGTCAGCTTCCATGTCTCGCATTTTTGCTTGGAAAGCTTCTTCATTGTTCTCATCATCGTCTCGATCTTCTTCTGAAAAAAATATTATCATTTTAGGAAATCTGTACTTCGCTAGATCTTGAAATTTTGACCGTAGTTATTTTTCCTGAAATAATTTTTTTGGAGTTCTAAAATTACTGTTTCATCAAAATATTATTCGTTTCATAGTTCTTTTTAATGGCCGGATGTTTTTGTGATAACAAGTTTTTGTTATTTATGGAAACATTACTGTTTCCAGCTACTTTCAAGAAAAATTCAAACTGTTGAATAGTGTTATAATATGTTAACGGTTTTCTAGTCCTCGGTTAATATTTTTGTTTAAAAATAATACGATCATCATGAGACATTTTTTATCTGCCCGTTCGTTATTGTGAAAAAAAATGTTTTTGTTTAAAGTGGGGGTATGACGAAAAAACAAGTTGTGGTCAAATTAAAGAGTACCACCGATATAGTAAAACTACCAAGGGAATTTTTACCGAAAAGCCTAGTATTCGAGAAAATTGGATTTAGAACTTTTTTTGAACGTATAGCTTTACGTGGTAAAAAACGAAGCGTATGTAAAAATTTCTCGAATACTAGGCTTTCCGGAGAAAATTCCGTTGGAGGTTATACTATATCGATGATGCTTTTTTTTTTTGAACACAACGAAATTGGTAGAGGCTGCACCAGAACAAAAATAGAGAGCTGCACCAAAAAATAACTTCAATGGGAGAGGTGCCCCTGAAATTTAATTGTGTTCAAAAGAAAAAGCACCATCGATATAGTATAATGCCCAGAGGAATTTTCACCGGAAAGCCTGGTATTCGAGAAATTTTTACATCCGCTTCGTTTTTACCCACGTATACGTTCAAAAAAATTTTCAAATCCAATTTTCTCGAATACTAGGCTTTCCGGTAAAAATTCCCTCGGTAGTTTTACTATGTCGGTGGTGCTCTTTCTTTTAAAAAAATAAAAAGTATACCTATTTTTTCCCTTTACCCCCCCCCCTTTAAGTGAACCTAATAAAATTGAAAAAAAAACAAACTTTACTAAAAANGTCGGTGGTGCTCTTTCTTTTAAAAAAATAAAAAGTATACCTATTTTTTCCCTTTACCCCCCCCCCTTTAAGTGAACCTAATAAAATTGAAAAAAAAACAAACTTTACTAAAAATCTAAGGGTCTAAGATTTAATTAGCTTTTTTGAGGTAGATTCGTAAATTATCAGCCCGATTAGAAAAAATGGTCTCTAGAATATACTTTCTAAAAATTAATATGTTGGTTTCAGAGTTATTGCAAAGAACTCAAAAATACTTATTTTTATTGTTTGAAACTGTTGAATTTAATTTAAACACGGAAATGCTTACAAGGGAGATTCGCCAGGTCTTTTATTTTTTTTTTTACTAAAATTTAGTACACATTATGAGACATTTTTTGACCAATATTTTTAAATTTAAAAAAAAAACCCGTTTTTTGTTTCTACTAAAGCATTACTGTTTCTAACAACTTACTAGGAAAATCCTGAGTGGTGACTAGTGTTATTTGAAAATAGCAAAACTGCTACAATGGAACCCCTCTCCCTCTGTTATCCTTACCTTCCAATTGTTTCCGCAACAACTCAATCTCTTGTTGAAACTTGCGTAACATCGCATCTTTCGGATCCTCATTAATTCTCGCAACATTCTGTATATTCTTCGCTCGATTAGCATATCTCAACGTAGACAATGTTTCATCAAAATTATACGTCGCCGGTCCAACATTCGCAATCATCACTGTCTTCGAGTTACCTCCCAGAGAATCTTGGAGCAATCGGGTTAGTTTGGAATTTCTAGAATTTATCTGGTTTTGTATTTTAAAAATTGAATTACAGAAAGCTACCTGTATGGAATATGGGTAGATTTTCCATCAACTAATGAGCTGATAACATTTCCAAGGGTTGATAGGGATAGGTTGATCTTTGCCGCTTCTTTCAGTCTTTCTCCTTGAGCACCGGTTTTACTCTGTCTTTCCGAACCAGCCAAGTCAACTAATTGAAGTTTACCTTGTGTAACTATTCCACCCTAAAAATCCAAAATTATTGATCCAATCCACAACTCTGTGCTCACTTTACTACTTTCAATGGTAACCGTAAACATTGCATGTGACCTTGATGATTCGATGTTCATTGCAGTTGCTCCGACTTTTCTATTTTTATTTCCGAATTCCATAATTTTCTGCATTTGTGATGCACTGCCAACTGTTATTGAGGACAGATTTCTGACATATACTCCGATGTCAGGACGTTCTTTGATCTCCAAATTGGTGACTGTGCCCTCTTTGGCTAGTAAATCGCGAATATCTTCATTGTAGATTTCGAGATAGGAGACTCGAACCAGGAATCTGGAAGGATGATGTAGTGAACACGAGATGAAACAGAGGTTTTTTTTTTTGAAGAAAAGTGGTGAATTTTTAGGAATTTTAATGAAAATTGTGGTATTCGAGAAACTTCATTCCGAAATTTGTTGAACGCAAATTTTTTTATTTTTTAAATACCGTATTTTCTCTAATATAAGGGCATGCCCTTCCATTTTTCAACCCATTATTTTTAGTATTTTTACTATAGCAAAACACTATTCCTAGAGGTTCCCTTTTCGTTTTTGATGATGTACTGAATGAATTAACACTTTAATGGGTTTTAGTAACAAAATCAACACACTAACAATGAATAATTATTTTTTCAAATGCTCAAATCAGAACAGTCCCGAGTGCCCTTATATTAGAGGCGCCCTTCAACTGGAGGTTCCCGTATATTAGAATAAATACGGTATTTTAAATTTTCAAAACAGTAAAATATCCAACTTTTGTGTTTGTAACTTTTTTTCGAATTTAACACGACGAAACTAAAACCTGATTCTTGCCCATAAACCGTTCGGAAATATGGTCAAAAATTCTTCGTCGACGAATTTTTTACTGTTTCTACTCTCCTAAGAAATGATTATTCGCAATGAAACATATTCTTCGTGTGGCTATCCCAGGTCTCGTCAAAATACATTTTTTAATACGTCTGTTACAGTTACTTTTCTTTTTCTCGAAACAAATATCTTTATTGAACTGTCCGGACGGATTACACTGGGTCAGGATAATTTTTGAAAACCTGAATCTGAAATTAGCAGAAATGAACTCTCAGAGTTTTCACCTGAATTATCAAAAATTGATCATGATTATGACCGTTTTTTTACAAGAGTTCTGTTTTGAAAAAAAATGATTCAGACTCCGATTCAAAGGAACACTGTATTCAATAGATTACTGTAGTGGGTCCCACCAAAATTATTTTTAAAAAATTCTGTATGTTTGTTCAAATTTTAAACGGATGCAAATAAAACACAAGAAAACCTTCATTTTCACCAAAAAAAAAACAATCTCGTTTTTATTATGAAGTTTTGGAAAAGTTCAGAGTTATTTAATAAGAAAATATTTTTTTTTCAAATTTCAAAATTTTTTTTGATCTATCTTGAAGGTACTAAAGTCAACTGTGAATAGGAAATTGGTTTTCTTGGCCAGATCGATTTTTTCAATCTCCAATATTTTCGTCCCAAGCAACAAAAACATAATTTTTCAAAGATCATCGATATGTAAAATCTGTGAAACAGAAAAATAAAAACAATTCCTGTGGTGAGCAGGGTTGTGATTTGGAACTTAGTGGGATCTTTAATTAAAGCACAAAATCAGACAGACTCGGCTTAAGCACCAAATTTTGAATCAAGGAGCTTGATTAACATCCTGTGAGCTTGAAATATATGACAAGAATATTTTCAAGCAAAGTATTTTTACCCAAAAATTTTAATTTTGACTTGACCTCAACGCGTTAAAAAGAGTTTCAATTCTCATTTTTCATTTCTTGATTGGAAATGAGTAGCCTGCTTTTTGCTACGTGATAGTACCTGAGCCCCCCGGCTCGAATGGCTCTATTTGTGAGAATAAATCAAGAAAAGTTCAACCAGAAAAAAATAAATAAAAATCTCACGTTGTATCATGTTGACATTTAGCGATATGATCAAAAATATGGGCAAACGAGTTGGGTATAATTCCACGAAGTTCGGGTTTATCCATCTCTCCAGCCATTGTGAATGTTTTACCTGTTCCAGTTTGTCCATAAGCAAAGATTGTTCCTGAAAACCCATTTTTATGACTTTAGGTTTTAAAAAAGTCTCAAAACCATACCATTATACCCTTTTAGCACGTTATCAACGATTGGTCTCGCCGCGATGTTGTATACTGTCATTTGCTCAGTTGCTGGTGGAAAAACTGCATCGAAATAAAACGATCTTGGCGGTTCTTGTGCATTCGGATTATTGACAGCCACCGATTTCTCTTCCAACGAACAATTCACCGCCGATTTGTGGCCTTGTTCAAGTTCTGTTTGAGAAATCGGCCGACATCTCACAACAACTTTCACTGTTTCAGCCTCTTGCATTTCTCTGCAAACTATTCACCTTTTTCTTAAGTTGAATTTTAAGTAAATCAAGTAATAAGAAACAAGAAAATCAATGAAATACACAGCTGACGGGGCCAAAATAGTGCGCAAAATAGACATCATTGGGTTGTCAAGAGACGCAGACATGCCAATTGTGTTGGCACAATTTTGGGGAGAGAGAGAGAAAAAGAGGAAGAGACGCAGAGATGACGGAGAGGAAGAAGGATGGATGTATTATTTTAAATAAAAAACATTTAGAATTATCCAGAAAAATTGACCTTTGTGAAAAAATGAAATAACTCTCCGGTCCAGTAATCCTATTTCAGGAACCTAATTTAGAACCTTTCAAAAATTCAGGTATTATTCAACTTTTTCTCTATTCGATTGAGTGATCTTTTCGAGAGCTAGAAACTATTGTGAGCTTGTCAAAAATAGGCTTTAGTCCGATTTAATGTTCGCCGTTTTTTCACAATCTGTTCCAATTCCCGGTGCCTCTGGCTGGTATCGATGAAATTTCAGACAATATTTGAAATTTTTGAACTTATTATCACCGATTTTGTTGACTGAAACTCGATAAATCATGAGGTTACGGTAGTTCCACGTTTCAGCACAATATGTTTAGTAACCAATATACTTTATTTGGGGATAAATTTGTCATTTTCATTAGGCTTTTGAATCGGATCAACAAGATATAACGAACTGTAACTACAGTAATCATGCACAAAATCGATTGGAAAGTGTGCAAAAATTTATTCAAAATCAACAAAGCTATTAGACGATTCAAGAAGTTCATGCTGGTTCTTCCTGCAAAATTTTAGTGCCCACAAAGTCACAAATAAAAAATTAGGCTCACCTTTTTGATTTGTTTGTCCAAAATATATAGTGGCTCAATTTCAATCATCTCCTCCTTCGCATTTTGAAATTCTTCCTGATCTTGTTCACTATGCACAGGATTTCTATGAACTCTTTGTTGTCCACCAATCGCAGTTCCATCCTTTCCGCACATTTTTTCCACATTCTCTTCTTCATCTTTATTTCGTGATTCGTGTTTACACGTTTCCTTCTTGCAAACTACTATCACGTTCGAATATTCATGTGATGAGCTCATCCAACAGAGGGGCTCCAAAATCTGTATCTTCTCACCTGATTTAAGAAATCGGTATTCGATTTCATTTTGCGCTTTTCTACAATGTGGTGAGGTGATTTTCGGCACAGGACCCTCTATTTTCTTCTCACTATTTGTGAGAGAATGTATATTCTGAGGATACAACGTTGATGTCGGTCTCTCAGTATTGGGGGTTATTGATTGAGGCAGTGGAATTGGCGTATTACCTGTAATTGATATTTCGATTCTATCGTTTTTGAAATGACAACTCACTGGATGATGGATTCTGGTCAGAAGAGTTCATCTGGCTCGGAGTTTTATGAATTTTATAACTAGGCAAACATTCCATCATCTTCATCCCTTTTTCAGGTTCAAAAGATCGGAAAATTATTTGATTTGGCTTTCTTTTACGACGTAATACAATGGTATTCGACCGACGACCTTTCATTTTCTTTTCTTTTATCTTGGGGGCAGGACACAACTCTGATCTCTGTGATGGATACCAGATCGGCTTCTCAGTATTGGGAATTATAGTTTGACGTTGTGATATTGGCGTCAATATTTCAGCGTTTTCTGAAATTGTTATATTGTCTCAATGATTTGCCAAAACAAAAACTCACTGGATAAAGGGATTTGATCAGAAGAACTCATCTGACTCGGAACTTCATTATCTTTAGAACAAGATGAACACTCCATCATCATTTTCTTTTTTTCTGGTTCAAGAGATTGATATTTTTCCGGTGTTTTGTTCGGGAATTTTCTACGATTTGGTGTACTCTCAATATCGTTTGTTTTTACTTCACTTTGGGGTTGTGTTTTTTGTGGACACATCATTGATGAATTCAAAGAAGATACATCTACATTCGGACGTTTCTCAGATTGAGAAGTTACCGCTTCAGGCGTCAATTTGTTAGCATCATCTGAAAATATATTTTGATTATATGGGTTTTAAAAATGAAAACTTACTCGATGATGAAATTCGGTTAGCTGAGATTTGTATTTTTGGAATATACGACATTGATGAGCGAGGTGGATACCAACGTGATTGAGGATACCATTTCGGCCTCTCAAAATTTATAATTTGACGTCGTGAGATTGGCCATAATTCAGAGCTCTTTTGACTCGGAACTTCAAAATCTTTCAAGTTCGATACAGTGTAATTTGTGAACAATGTTCTCAAATGTTTAACAATAACATGAACCCGATTGTCATTTTCAAAAAAAAAGTGATAGTTCTGCAGTTGTTGTGAAGTACTCTGAAAATGAAACATTGATTAGCTATTCGAAATAAAGAATTAGGCGAACTTTGACATTCTTAGAGATTCCGATGGCTTTTTGTAAGATACTACCAGCGACAAGTTTATATGTTTGACCTTGTAACTTTTCTGGAGTCGGAAAACTGTTTCGAATGACTTCGTCAAGCTGCGATGCCTAAAAAAATCAAGCTGAGATTTGTTTTTGATAACCAGAAGTGTTTCTTACCGCTTGGATTCTTCGATTAACTGCTTTCACATTTTTGGAAATGTTCTCAACTTTTTTGGCCAATATGATTCTTTCTAACTGAATCGTTTTTTGAACGTCATTCATTCGTTCAGTAGCTGTGTCGATGATAAATTGAAACCTATTCCTGACTTCATCCGATTTTCGATCAAATTTTGATAATGTAGTTCTTGCTGCGAGTTCCCTGTAAAAAGTTTATATGAAGTCATCAGTTTTTGGTTTTAACACAAAAACTGTAATCCTCAAAAAATGCAGATAAATATCACTCACATTTTCATTAACTGATTGACGCTTGATTGGAACACATCGATATTATCTCTTAATTTATCATTCTCCGAATCAATATCTTCAATCTTGATAACATAATGCTCTTCACATTCCTTTTCAGAGCACGAAAATTGCATACATTCTCTACAATAAACCTTGGCTTGTTTATCCTTATGAAGTGCACAATGTGCAACATTGTTATGAATAGTTGGATGAGTCATAAAGGATTCCATTGTGCCACAAATTGGACATGTATTATATGGAAATGAGTTACATATGAAATAAATTGAAGCGGCGCTCAAGCAAGTATCACATAACACGTGGCCGCAAGATAAAATGTTCAAGAACTTCGTTTCTGGTGTTAATTGGTTGACTGAACAATGACAATTCTAGAAAGATTTCGTTTTGATGGATTATAAAATTAAGATTTTAAAACTTACTGAACATTGTGTAAACATGACCTGATGATCAATACGTGCATTACAAGGAATCGACGTTGTTTCAGAAATAGAATCATTTTCGTGTGTATTGGAAGTTGATGGAGATTCTGTCGTGTTTTCGGTTGCCAGTTGGTCGTTTTCATTACATGATCTCTCAGGAAGCGTGGAAAGATGACTTAGACAAATGAACGGACTGAGAATATTTCTATGTTTGTCGAAGTCTTTTCCAAGAACTTGTTCCCATTCTCTCAATATTTCAGGGGGTTTCGGGATTTTAGTCATGAGATGTTCATCTCTAAAATGCTTGCAATAACAACAATAACGAATCATCGCTGCAAAATTGAAAAAGAGGACGATTTAAATAATATCAAAAGCACATTGGATTTGGTAAAATATGGCAGACCGAAACTACAGCAATCATGCACAAAATCAATTGGGAAGTGTGCAAAAAAGTTCATTCAAATTCAATAAAAAACTATCAATCGATTTGAGAAGCTTAGACAGGTTCCTCCTGTAAAATATCGTATAACCGTGTGATCAAACAATAAACTCACCTGTTTGATTTCTCTGTCCAAAATAGGTGGTGACTCAATTTGAATCATCTCTTCTTTCACATTTTGAAATTCTTCCTTATCTTGCTCACTATGCAAATGTTTCCTATGAATTCTTTGTTTTCGACCAAGCTCAGTTCCATCCTCTCCGCCAAATTTTTCAACTTTTTCTTCATCTTCATTTCGAGATTTTTGTTTTAGCAACGTAGACTGTTCTTGTTCACACGTTCCATTCTTGCAAACTTCTATCAAGTTTGAATGTTTATGTGATGAGCTCATCAAACAAAGTGGGTCCACCATCTTTCTCTTTACACTTGATTTAAGAGAACGGTCTTCAATTTCATTTTGCGTTTTTCTACGATGTGGTGGAGTGATTTTCGGCACAGGACCTTCTATTTTCTTCATACTTTTTATGAGGGAATGTGTTTGCTGAGGACACAACGTTGATCTCTCTCCGCAAATTTTTTCTGCTTCTTCTTCATCTAGATTTTGCGCTTCTTTTGATGACAAGGTGAATGATTCTTGTTTACATGTCGTATTCATGAACACATCAATCAACTTTGAGTCATCTTCAGGATCTTCCATTTTCACTTCATTTTTTGAGATCAGCGACAATATTCTTGATATTTCTGAAATTTTTATTTAGATTCAATCATTTATCATAATAAAAACCTACCGGACGATGGAACTTTCAAAATAAATGGACATTTTTCTAACTTTATCGTTTTTCCCGGTCCAACAGATATGAACTTTTCCGGAATTTTATTGGAATCAACACTACTTTTCTGAAGACACGACTTTGATGAAAGTAAAAAAGGGTATTCTTGGTTCTCAGAATCCAGGTTCATAGTTTGAGATAATGCCACTGGCGTCAAAATTTCAGGACTTGCTAAAATTGTTATTTTTATGCGATTAGTCATTCAAATAGCAACTCACTGGTTGCTGTAACATTGTTAGAATACTTTATCGGTTCAAAACATTGGTTTCCCACCAGTATTTCGTTCGATAACGTTTTAGAAATTTCTGTGATGAATTTCGCCTCAACATTATTCATTTTCACTTCACTGTGTGGTTGTGTTTTCTGAGGACAAGACGTTGATGGACGTGAGAATGGTCGAGGTCTAATCGGAATTTCAGAATTGGAAGCTAACGTTTGCGGTAATGAGATTGGCTCGGCTTTTTTAGCGCTAACTGAAATTCATAGTTTGACTCAATGAACTTTTGAAACGGAACTTACTGGATGATAATGGAATTTCGTTAGAAGAATTCTTCTGAAAATACGTTCTTCTACGTGATGGATACCACACCGGCTTCTTAGTATTCGGAATCGTAGTTTGACGTGGCGATATTGGCGTCAATATCTCAGTGGTTTCTGAAAATGTTGTTTTTAATTCAGTGATTTGTCAGAATAGAGACTTACTGGATAATGGGATTTTATCAGAACAACTCATCTGACTGGGAACTTCACAATCATTCGAATTCACCCCATCTGATATTGTATGCTTTGTGAAAAATATTCTTAAAGTTTTTACAATAATATCCACCCGATTGTCACTTTTGAAAGCGAATTGATAGTTCTGTAGTTGTTGTAAAGTACACTGAAAATGAAAACGTCAATTCACTATTCAGAATAAAGAAATCAGACTACCTTTACATTATCGGAGATTTTTAATGTGTTTCGTAAGATATTACCAGCAGCAAGTTTATAGGCTTCTCCTTTCAGGTTATCTGAAGTCGGAAAACTGTTCCGAGTGATTTCACCAAGTTTCGATGCCTGAAAAAAACAAAGTAAAATTTCAAAGAAAACTCGAATAGTTTCTCCAACCGCCTGGATTCTTCGATTAACTGCCTTCACATTTTTGGAAATATTCTCAACTTTTTTCGTCAGTGTGCTTCTTTCTAACTGAAATGTTTTTTGAACTTCGGCAATTTTTTGAGTAGCTATGTCAATGATGGATTGAAACGTATTCCTGATTTCATCCGATGTTTGATCAAATTTTGATAATAAACTTCTTGCTTCGCGTTCCCTGAAAGAATGTCATGCGATGCAAACACAAACGGTATTTAAGTGAGAATTATCAGCATATTTTAATAGTTGAATCGGATTCTACGGGACAACAAAAGTCTTCGGACAACGAATAATTTCTAAAACCCAGTTTTTACCATCGGATGAATGTGAATCTGTTAACTATATATCAAAACACATATTAAAATAAGTAAAAATATGTGTGGGAGCCCGAATTGTTGTCCTGCTTTGGGAAAATTGATTTCTCAACACTAAACAATATGTTATCTCAATAAAAATGATATAGTTCTCAGAAAATGCAGAAAAAATTACTCACATTTCATTCAACTCTTTGAGTTTGGATTGAAACAAGTTGATATCATCTCCTAATCTAATATTCTCCGCAACAATATCCTTGACATTGATAGTTGGATGTTTTTCACATTCTTTTTCAGAGCACAAATATCGCATACATTCTTTACAATAGAACTTGGCTTGTTTATCCCTATGAAGTGCACAATATGCGATATTGTCATGAACAGTCGGATGAACCATGAAGGACTCCTTTGTGCCACAAACTGGACAGTTATTATTGGGAAACGAGTTTTCAATGACATGAATTGAAGTCTTGTTCAAGCAAAGATCACATAACACGTGACCGCACGACAAAATATTCAAAAACTTCTTTTTTGATGACGTTCTTCTGACTGAATACTTGCAAAACTGCAAAGAATTTATTTGTTTTTTTTTTTTAAATAGATGAAGATTTTCTAACTCACTGAACATAGTGCGAATACGCCCTGAGGATCCATAAGTTCACCACATGGAGTCAATGCTTTATCAGATTTTGTGTCAAAATTTGAATTACTTTGAGTTGCACTCAAAGTTACCAGTTGCTTGTTCTAATTTGAAGTATTACTTGATATCACAGGAAGCGCAAGATGTGAAAGTGAACCTTCGGCGGGAAGATGAAGTCGACAAATATATGGTTCGATAAATGATGTATCTCTGATGAAGTCTTCTCCGAGAACTTTTTTCCATTCTTTCAATATTTCAGGGGTTTTCGGGACTCTAGCCATCAACTGGATATCTTTACAATCTTTGCAAAAACAACAATAACGACCCATTGCTCTAAAACAGTAAAAATAAAACTATTCAGAAAACACCCGAAATATACTTGAAGAATAAGGGGGCTCTTCGATTATACTTATGATGAAAGTCTCCTAAGTCCCAAAATTTGAAACTTTTTTCTAGACCTTCCGATAAAAACCCTACGACCGTTTTATCACTCCGAGCCTGACAAAAAACAACCCAAGACGATTTCCAATTTTTGCCCCAAAATTTGAAAATTCACATTCTTCAATCAAATTTAATTCTCTAAACTTGTAACATTTCAATTTTTGACATTTTAGGCACAAATAAATTAACGTTTATATCTGGAAAAAACAAATCACAATATCATTATACCAACCGCCGGTTTCATACAGCTCTCACACTCCAAAAATACCAAATTGTGAAATTCGTTTATTAAAAGGTACATCAATACAAAAAAAATGAAAAAAATAAGAATGGTACAAATGGAACCCCCATGCGGCTTAGGATGCAAATTAAAACTATTTTGGGAGGATCTATGTATAGGTTTAGACAGGTTCTTCCTGGAAAAAATATTAGTGACCAACTGTAAAATCAAAAAATTAGGCTCACCTGTTTGATTTCTTTGTCTAAAATCTCTGCCGGTTCAATTTTAATTTCCTCTTGTTTTACATCTTGAAGTTCTCCATGATTTTGCTCACTGTTGAAGTCTCCTATGAGACAATTTATATGAATCCTTTGCATCGCACTAGTTTCCGCCTCTCCGCCAATTTTCTCGACTTTTACTTCTTCATCTAGATTTTGTGATTCTTGTTTATGTGTCGTATCCATTAACATGTTCATCGAACTTGAGCAATCATCTGGTGAACTCATCAGAGTTAGAGTTTTTACCAACTTTATTCTTTTTTTTGGGTCAAGGAATCGATACTTTTGCGGTATTTCGCGTGGCGCTTTTCTACGATGTGGTGGGATGAATCCTAGCTCACGATCCATAATTTTCACTTGACTTTGTGGTTGTGTTTTTTGAGAGCAAGACGTTGATGAAGGTCGATCATTCGGAATTTCCGAATTGGAAGGGAACGTTTGTCGTATAGTTCCTAGAATTGTTATTTTGATTCAGTGATATGTCTGAACAGAGACTCACTGGGTAATGGAACTCTGTCAGAAGAATTCATCTGAGAACACGTTAATCTACGTGATGGATACCACATCGGCTTCTCAGTATTGGCAGTCATAGTTTGACGTTGCGATATTGGCGTCAATATCTCAGTATTTTCTGAAATTGGTGTTTTTGATTCAGTGATTTGTCAGAATAAAGTCTTACTGGATAATGAAACTTTGTAAGAAGGATTCATCTGACTCGATGAATACTTCATTATCTTTATCCTTTTTTCCGATCGGTTATTGTCCGGTATTTCGTTCGGTGTTTTTCTATGATTTGTTGTAATGAATACTGCCTTCGGATCCTTCACTTCACTGTGTGCGCGTCTCTCCGAACTGGAAGTCATCGTTTGACGCGATGGAACTGGCGTGAATACCCTGATTTCTGAAAATTTATATTCAAGCCAATGATTATCAGACTAAATACTCACTGGATAATGGAACTTTGTTGGAAAGATTCATCCGACTCGGAACTTTATGATCTATAGAATTAGATGCACATTCCATCATCATCATTCTCTTTTTTTCCGGTTCAAGAGATCGGCAAATTTCCGGTCTTTCGTTTTTACGATTTGGTATACTGAAGACTGGCTTAGGATCCTTCATTTTCACTTCACTGTGTGGTTGTGTTTTCTGAGGACAAGACGACGATGGACGTGAGAATGGTTGAAGTCTATTCTGAATCTCAGAATCAGAAGTTACCATTTGAGGTGATGAGCTTGGCGGTAATTTTTTAGCTTTACCTGAATTTTAAATTTTGAGTTAATGGAAAATCAAAATGAAACCTCACTGGTTGATGGAACTTGTTCGGAAGAATTTATCTCTCTCGGACGCTCACAATCTTTCGAATTCGTCTCGGCCGATACAGTATGCTTTGTGAACAATACCCTTAAGTTACTAACAATGTTTTGCACCCGATTGCCATCCTCGAAAGAAACTTGATATTTACGCATATTTTTTGAACTATTCTGGAAATTGATTAGCTGCTTAGAAACGAAACAGAAAATCAGACTACCTTCACATTTTGGGAGATTTTCAATGTATTCCGTAAGATTTTACCAGCTGCAAGTTTATAGGGTTCCTCTTTAAAATCCTCCGAAATCGGAAAACGTTCACTAATGATTTCGTCAAGTTTTGATGCCTGAAAAACCATAAAGTAACATTTCAAAGAAAAATCGAATATTTTCTCTAACCGTCTGAATTCTTCGATTAACTTCTGCCACATTTTTGGAGATGTTATCAACTTTTTTGACTAATACGATTCTTTCCAACTCAAATGTTTTTTGAACTTCATATATTCGTTTAGTTGCTGTGTCGATGATAAATTGAAACGCATCCCTGATTTCAAACGATTTTTGATCAAATTTCGATAATGAATTTTTCGCTTCGTCTTCCCTGTAAATATATTATATAAAGCCAACACACAAGGTGTGAAACAGTCCCGAACAACAGTATCACAACAATAAAAATCGAAAACACTCACATTTGTCTCAATTCCTCAAGACTTGATTGAAATTGATCGATATTATCTCCCAATCTAGCATTTTCCGTGACAATATCCTTCACATTAATAGATAAATGCTTTTCACATTCCTTTTCAGAGCACAAATATCGCATACATTCTCTACAATAGAACTTGGCTTGTTTATCCTTATGTAATGCACAATGTGCAACATTGTCATGAATAATTGGATTAACCATGAAGGATTCATTTGTGCCACAAACTGGACATGTATTATATGGAAATGAGTTATCTATGACATGAATTGAAGTCATGTTCAAGCAAAGATCACATAACACGTGACCACACGATAAAATATTCAAAAACTTCATTTCTGATGTCGGTTCTTTGACTGAATACTTGCAATTCTGCAAAGATTTCTTTTTAAAAAATTACAAAATCAAAGTTTAGAAACTAACCGAGCATTTTGTGAACATGGTCTGAACATCTGGAACATCATCACATGGAATCGATTCTTCATCTGATTCTGTTTCAAAATTGGAATCATCTTCATGTGCGCTAGAAGTTGATGGAGAATCAGCCGTGTCATTTGCTCGTTCTTCTGGTGCCATTTGCTCGTTCTTCTGGTGCCATTTGCTCGTTCTTTCCGGTTCCATTTGCTCGTTCTCATTTGTATCATTAATTGATCTTTCAGGAAGTATATTACGTGAAAGTAAACGTCCGCCGGGAAAATGTGTTCGACAAAGATAAGCATGGGAGAAATATGTTGTAGTTTTGAGGAAATCTGCTCCAAGGATTCTTCCCCATTCAATTAATTTTTGAGGATTTTGCGTCACTCGGGTCATTAGGTGTTCTTCTTTACGACGCTTGCAATAACAACAAAAACGAGCCATTTAGACGAAACTGTGAAAATAAAAATTTGTAATTGCACAGAAGAATGTTGAAATTTCTAATTTTGGCACTATAAATTTTAAAATTCTCTTTTTTACAACCAAATTCATTCTCTGGATTCGAAGAATTTTTCTATTTTCATGCCTAAAACAAATTACAATATCAAATTATACTTACTGCTGGTTTGATTACAGCCCTCACACTCCAAAAACACCAAATTGTGAAATAAATTTATTAAAAGGTATGAATATAAATATAAGAAAATGAGAAAAAATCCAATTATCGACATAAAAGCACGCGGATCGCCATGAAAAAGGTACTGAAGCGGGTAGGAACTTTGGGGAGGGTAATAGAAATGTAAGAATGGTACGAAAAGAACCCCCATGCGATTTGGGATGCAAATTAAAACTATTTTGGGAGGAGGAGGAGAATAGAATAAATTAATTAATTGATCAAAAATACAATGTGCGCGACAAAATAATCTATATATAGGCAACACAATTTTTTTTTAATTTAACAAAACTTCTGAGATCATTTTGGGACTCGGGTACAATTGGGCCATGTTCAGCTTTGAAGAGCTCGTGTGACAAATTCGACAAGGCGTTTGGCGTACTGAAAATAAATTTTTGAAATAAAAATTTTATGTCAGATTCAGGATTTTGGTCTTGAAATCTATTGCTAACGGAAACCTCACCTGTTCTGGCTTAACAGTACTGATATTTTCGACATCTGACCCATATTTCATGGTTTTCGCCGCAGTAGCACTTCGCTTCTTAATTCCATAGTACGTTAGAATGTCAACAAGTCCAATGAAATAGATCAGATTTTTGTCATGTGCTAAAAATTAAAAATTATTCGATGGTCGTAAATACTCCAAAACTCACTCGTTGAACTATGAATCGCATAGAATTCATCATCCAAATCAGGTCCACCAGAGACACCAGGAAATGCGCCGCCTGTGGAAGGAATTGGACTATCTGGTGGAGTAGGTGCGAGCTCATCGCCCGATTCCTCGCTGGTTTGTTCGACTGGTCGGTTGGCGGCTTCGGCAGCAGCTCGTTCACAATCATGAATTCCTGTAATTCAATGGTCGCGAGCTGAATTTTGAGTTGTTGTACTTTTCAACAATAAATAATTTTAAAACTGAATCACTTTTTGTCGAAATTTCAAAAAAAAAAGTTCACAAATATTTTTTTAGACATTTTTGTTTTCAAAAAATGATGAATTCATTTTTTATATTTCGCTACTTTTACAAACAAATATTTTCCCATCGTTGACGTCTAACAACGAAAAAATAACAAAAATTTTCGAGAAACGGGAATATCATGAAAAATTGAACTTTTGATCGCAAACTATGTCTTGAAATTTGAGAAATAAGTAAAACTTTAGGCAAAGTTTTTTGAGGTTAGTCAGTTGAAAACAGGTTCAAAAAATTCAGATCATTTCGATAAATGTTCAACATTTTAAAATTTTTTTTTTCTTTCACTCACCAACAAGAAGTGAATAATCCATCAAATGCATCCTCGATAACCATTCCGTATCTTGTGACAACATTTTCAACAACTGGTGTCGTGCTTCTTCCGGTAGCGCTAATTTCATATTCTGCTCAAGGAAATCATTATCTTTCAACGTCGGCAAGTCTTTCGCTTTTTCTTTATCCGATGCCGCTCGTGATACTGTCGATCCTTTCAAGTCGAACTTTGTATGTACACCATATTTTCGACCAAAAACATTGCGCATAACAATCAAATATGTCTCATTTCCATCAATAGTGACTCTAAAACAAGTATTTTGTTATCAAGATCTAGATTCTATAGTTCAAAAACCAACCGATAAAGTCCCAAATATTGAGGAAGAAGTGTTTTTCCTTGTCTTTCAACAACATATTCATGATAATTTCGAAGAACTGAATGGAGTTCAGCAACCGCTTCCGAATCCATAGATTTGATAACAAATCGTTTGTCATAAGAGATGAAGAATCGTGGGGTTGAATCTTTGGCCGATCCGTCCAACTGATCAGGCTCCGGCTCCCATGAGGTCAAGCTTCTCAGATATTCACATTGATCGACGCCGAATTGCTCGCGCAAGTTACGGAACACATTGGGGCAATATTCTTTGACCTATAAAGTGATATTAGATTAAAAGGGTGAATCATATAATCTGTTTTGAACCAGGTTTATAGTTTTATGGATTTTCAGTACTGTTCAATGAATAGATTTTAATTTTTGAATGGGATAGTGCGGGAAACTGGGAGTTCAGATCAAAGATGCTCAAATATATCTAATTTAATTTTTGAAATCATATTTTTCGGAGTGTTGTGAGAGATTTTTCGCCTTGAAAAACTCCACTGAAATTTCAAGCTTGAAAAACTTCTCCAAGTAATATGAAAGTTTTTCAATTCACTCACCTTATAATGGCTTGGCATTATATCCTTGTTGAAGTTATGGTTATCAATTTTCACTTTTGAATACGCTTTGAAATCATCAGGCATCAACAAACCCGGCGGTGGAACATGCATCAATTGATCGACTGTGTGATTGATACCCCACATGAAAACGGAAAGAAGTGGTTCCTAAAATTACGAAATATATTTTAGATACTTATGAGAAGTAAAAAACTTTACTTACCTTTGCTCTAAACAACTTCCATTTCGGCACCAAAATCTTGCCCTTCTTCTTACCAACACGAACCTTTTTTTTGGTCGACATTTCTTTAAAATGAGAAAATTGAACAGATGAAAATAAATAAACATTCGGTGAAAAGAAGAGAAACTGTACAGTTCCGGGTAACTTTTAGAAAAGAAAAAATTAAGAGATAGGTGAAAAATAATGGAGGTTTCTTTATGGTAGAACGTAGAAGGTCTGGAAAAAATCAGCTGTTTTTTTGCTAGAAATTTATGTTTTGGGAAAACATAAAAATGTATTGATTCGGCACTCAAAAAGCCTGTTATGTGTCGAAAAACAAAATCTATTTTCAATCAAAACAAGAAACAAAAACAACAACAATAAATAGTGGAATTTATATATGAAAATACGAAATTACATGTTGTTTTGAGGGATTTAGAAAGAGGAATTCGAAATAACCTAACAATTTCAATGGCTCACTCACTCACTCATTCACCACTTCCAAAAAAAATATAATGAATGCCTAAAGCGCATGACAGAAGGAAAAAAAAACAAAAAAAAATCGACATGCGCTCAATGAGGGCCTCCTTTTTGCCCCTTTCTCGCCGTCTCCTACAACAACTATTGGAATATCGACATTTGAGGAGGAGAGAGAGAGAGTGTACAGATGTAGAGATATTGTTTTGTTCGGCATTTGCGGTGTTTACACATTCTGGATAAAGTGGAGAGAAGAATATTTCTTTTATGTAACATTAAATATATGATGATTGACGAGTATGTTTTTGAGAAGTGAAAAGTTCAATGAAATTTATTTGATTTCGACATTTTGTTATCAATTTTCGCGCAATTTCTATTTATCGAAAGTTCGAATTCGAGCTTTGAAGTCCTGGGAATTCTTAACTCCAGGAGAAGCTCCTTTTTTTTGGGTAAATTCGGAAATATATACTGTAATTTGGAAATGAATGTGAAGTTCAATTTTTTCCAAACTTGGAAAACCAGATATTTCGATTCTGTGCGGGTTTTTGCTAAAAGGACCTTGTCAGTGTATAAATTCAGAGTACCAACACTTACCTAATGAAATCTTGTTCATTGAAAACGTCCGAATTTTCTCCATATGACTGACAGGTGTATTCAGAAAGTGAAAACTGCATATCAGGAAAACGGTGAAAAAATGTTAACTCAAAATCATATCAGTTTTTATGAACGATCACATGTATTTATAAATATTTTCCAACGAGAGAAAAAACATTCTTCTCTTTCTTTTTGGCAATAAAGTTTCATTTGAAATTCAAATTTTCTCTCGTTTTTCCATTTCCGACTGAAGTTCAAGTCAACTATTGCCGTTGGGTTCTTCGAAACTGGTTTTATGGTCATATAATTATGAAGAAGAAGAAGAAGAAGGAAACGTGATAAACAAAAGGAAAGAGAAGAAGAAAGGGAGAATTTACAAAACAGGAAAATGAAGTGCTTCGGGATCTTGAGAGTGCATGAATATTTGGGAAGTAAAATTCATACAGCGATAATTATGAAAAGATAATGTGATTTTTTTTTTAAATGAATAAGATCCTCAAAAACTTTTGAGGAGACAGAAAAAAACAAGTTTTCTTCAAAAGTTTGTTCGAGAGAAGTACAAAAGACTAACGGCCTAGAAAACCAACTAACGAAGTTAGGCCAAATTTGTTTTTTTTTTTCGATTTCGATCAAAACGGCTCCGCGACGTTTCGCCACCAGACGTTTCGACACCGCGACATTTCGCCACCGGACGTTTCGACACCGCGACATTTCGACACCGGACGTTTCGACACCGCGACGTTTCGCCACCAGACGTTTCGACACCGCGACATTTCGCCACCGGACGTTTCGACACCGCGACATTTAGACACCGCGACGTTTCGACACCGCGACATTTCGCCACCGGACGTTTCGACACCGCGACATTTCGACACCGCGACGTTTCGACACCGGATGATTTTTTGAAATAAATTGTTCAATATTTTATGCCAGAGGTTTTCGGGTATGACAAACATCATGGTGATATTCATTTTTAACCAAAAAAGAACTACACCCGAGTTTTCACCCATTTTTGGTCAAAAATTGACTGACCTCGATTTTGATGATACTTTCGGATTAAGGGTATTTGAGTACGGCGAACATATTGGTAATATTTATTTTACATCGAAAAAGAGCTGCACCCATATTTTAACCCATTTTAGATAACTGACTACTTAATAAAAAAAAATTAAACCAAACCACGAAATTTGCATAGTCATTTTTTGACCTAAAATGGGTTAAAATATGGGTGCAGCTCTTTTTTTGTAGTTCTTTTTTGGTTAAAAATGAATATCACCATGATGTTTGTCATACCCGAAAACCTCTGGCATAAAATATTGAACAATTTATTCCAAAAAATCATCCGGTGTCGAAACGTCGCG